>NIVC01000523.1:0-40442 GCA_002269645.1 Macrostomum lignano | reverse complement strand
TCAACATCACGCTAGTCGCTATGCAATATTGGAGACCTCAGACGTGCACTGAAGCAACAGTAAGGTCTGTGAAGCTGATTTTTTATATATATACAGACTTTAGAACGATTTCAAAAATCGTTCTACATTTAATTGTTTTTGCTAAATCGATCTTTTTGGTATTTTTTTCTTATCGGGAACGGGAACTGGAACTAAAAAACCGGTCATTGTATATATAAAAATCTTTTAATTATCTAACTAAGTTTTAAATTTGAAAAATTTATTAGAAAACAATTATTTAAATAAAATATTAAAACAATTTCTTCCAATACCTTTTTACACAATTTGTAGATCCTAAATGCAAAAAAAATTTCTAGAAAAAAATTTTATAAATTATTTTAAACGTGTTAAAATTTTCGTTTTGAGTCTATGAGAAATTAAGTTTCTAGTTTAAATATGTCGCGTTCTGATACCAGTCGAGATGAGGAGGCTATGAAAAAAGGGGAAAGGTACAAGAGTAACAAAGAAGGTATCATAATAGCAAGGAAGGTATGAGACTAGGAAGGAGTAGTGACTGCATACCCCTCTTTGCGATAACCCCTCTAGGAAGGAGGAGAGTAACAATAATGTTACGATCGAGTAGCTTGAGTAGATTGAGCTGCAGCAGGCATACCTTGCAGGCAGAGGTGAATATAGGGGGGGGGGTTGGCGGGGGCCGCCCCTTTTCTTGAGGCTGGCGATGATGGCGCCCTGTTTCCTTTTGCTTTAAAACGTCCTCACACACGTACCGCCCTCAATTCGCTCGATCAGTATGGCGCCCCCGCCCCTTTAGTAGTGTGTACATGTATTGCATGGCGCCGTGTTATATTATATGGACGTCGTCCACTGTATAGGTATTTAACATTGTCCGCTACATGCAATTAAAGGAATCAATCTGTTGGATTTACATGTACACATGTGTAAAGGTAATGGCGAAGCTATATTGAACCACCAACAACCGGAACCCTGCATCTTTAAACGTTTTGAGAATGCGTTAGAATGATATTGTCATTTGTGATTATAGTACCAGTACATGTAAGTCTGAAATTTGACCCGCTTGTGAGATACCCTGCTGCTTTTACGATCCCTCCAAATGTCATTTGGAGTATCTGTGGTGGTCTGCAGTGCTTGACGCGCGCATGACGATCTATCTTCCGAAGCTTTTCGCCGCCTGTGTTAGGTAATCCCCCATCATCATTCATTTTCTCTGCTGCACCCGATCCAAATTTCTTGTCAAATCACAGCGCGCGCGGCTGGCGGGTTACGTCAGATCATCAGGGTTGCTTTGGTTAACGGATGTCAAGGACATACAGGACGTCAATTATGGCATTCAATGTCATGCCAAGGCTATAAAT
The DNA here is from genome assembly GCA_002269645.1 of Macrostomum lignano. Taxonomy (NCBI): domain Eukaryota; kingdom Metazoa; phylum Platyhelminthes; family Macrostomidae; genus Macrostomum; species Macrostomum lignano. The sequence continues at coordinate 39,069 of NIVC01000523.1, read as the reverse complement.
AGGAGCCCGTTTTGAGCCCTGAGTGGCATCGTATGCTGCTTGGTGTCTTAATTATAATTTACTGGTTTTCTTCCCCTTGCATCGTTTTGTTTTCTCACGGGATCGCCGCGCGATCTCCCCCTAGTAGGACCAAGTCAATCTCCCATAAATATATACTCTAATTATAGCTATACAGTTGGGTCCGCGGAAAGGGTCCAAATTCCCGCGAAACGGCCGCGGAATTCCGTGGAAAACTGCAGTGTGAAATGCGCTCCTATTGCATGGCTGGGCCGATGGGGATTGGATGGACCAAATTCCTCCTTGACATGCTACTTTTTCCTTAGTAGCACATTATGAACGAGATTTAAAGTGAAGTAGAATGCTCTATGCTTCCCGCTTTAACGCCCTTAAGTTTACCTTAAGTCTCGGGCCTCTTCTTCCGTGGGAAGTCTTCGTAGCTCTTCGTAGCGTACATGTAGGTAGTGCTGCCACCAGTTCCTTCAGGTCTCGGCCTTCGATGAGGTGAGCTTCCTGTCGGAACGAAATAAACAAGTCAACGAACTCAGCACGACGTGCAGATTTGCAGCTCAGGCGTCTCGTCAGCAGTACCTGCCGGGCTTGGTTGGTACAGGGAGGGCTGTGTTAGTCTCTCTTAGGCTAGGGTTGGCTTTAGTAGGGTCGCAGTCAGACCAATAGGAGAGAGAGCTCAATATACGCAAACACTTAGAGAACGGTCGCTCAGCACAGACACTCAGAAACGCTGAAAACTAGGAACTCCTTGACGGAACAAGGGGGAGAGGGGTCCTATTTATAGCGCGGGATTCACCTCTGGCCCAATATTGCACAAGATCTCGTGACTCGTTCTATTTTTAGAACTGACGTCACTTGGGGTCTTCGGGCAGAGTACACGCGGCTGTGATTCAGTAGCTATTTTTAGCAACATGAATCACTCCTCTCCTTAGAGAAGGGAGGGGCCTTAAGCACGTGACTCTCCCAGTAAACAGGACCAGCGAGTGCAATAACTTGTTTACTGCACTTTAGGACTCCAAGAACGAGAGGCCTGTCATCATGTCATGTGACTGGCTCACATGACAGGAGAAACAGAGACTGACGAAACAAAGACAGCCCACAGCAGAGAAGCTGAGCGGTGAGAAACGAAGGGCAAACGGGCAGAGGTAGGGAAGGGAGGAGCAACAGACAGCCAAAAGGAGGGAGGCGGGAAGCTGACCAGCGGCAGACAGCAACCCAGGGCGAGGGCGAGGGCAAGGGCAACTGCTGACAAAGTGCGACGCCTAACACTAAACTAGCGGATCACTACAAAAGCCATACTTGCTAGTTATCATATAGCCTTAAGTGCTTGAATAATCTTTGACTAAATTTTTTAAGTCAGGCCATTACGTCACCGAAAATCAAATGCTGAAATATTGAAGCGCTTTTTTATTAAAAACAAGGAGAGAAACATAGAGATGGAAGGAGAAGGGGCGGCATAGAAAAGGAGAGAGGAGACAGAGAGAAGAAGAGAGGCGGCAGGGAGAAGTGAGAATGAAAGAGGAGAGAGGCTGTTTGGGGTCCGTTGCCCTCCCGCAATTATAAAATGCATACAAAGTGAGTGATATTTTTGCAAAGGTTTCAAACTAAAAGTTTTGAGTATCTCTTTTTGAAGCCGCCGCTAAGCAATAATGAGAAGAAGGGAGAGAAAGAGAGAAAGAGTGAGAGAGAGGGAGAGGGGTATTCTTGAAACTCTGGGAAGGGATTCACCCTATTGGGAGGTAGGGAGGCACGGAACACCAGTGAGAAATGGTTTCCTCCAAGGTTTTATCCGTGCACAATGTATAAAAATGATTCCACATGCACATAGCATATCCAGGGGACAATTGAGTCCCGTAGTCTGTTTTGTTTAACTGAGCAAAGGTATGGATGCAAAGCATTAACAAGCATTAACACGAAAGGTTTCAATCCCAAATCCAAATACTCTTGGGGTCCCAAACCGACCGCCCACGGGATGACGCAATTATATAGGCCCGCAAACCTTTCTTTTCTTTTGGCTTCTCTCTGCCAGTCATTTACTGAGACATTGTTGTCACCGATTGCGAATTCTTTTCTGGGAGTCTATGGAGAACTAAATGTGAGTCATGGAATATTTGATCAGCAAAATTTATCTTATAAATCTAGAGATACGAGCAATTCGAGAAAAATCGAATATACAGTTGTGAGCGCGGTAAGATGACGGTAAATTACACTTAGATTTTCGTGTTTTTTACTCAGCTGTCTTTAGAACGAATCCGTCTGAGTTGGTCAAATCTGTCCCATTTTGGGAGTGTGAGACGTGTGATGTGAGACTTCTATATCGCCTGTGTGTTCTACGAGGTTTATGAAGCTCGAGTTCGCTGTCACGGGCAAAAGCAGGGAACCAAGGGAAAAGGAAATTCGCAGAGTAACTCCCCGTGCCCCTCACCCCATCTCGAATATCGATCGATCTGTGTGAGGTGGTCGGAGGGTGACTGAAAGACGGCCTCTTCTCTTCCCAGCCTTTTTATCTCGTTGTTTAGTCATGTAGTGAGGCCCTGCCAACTATACCCCCATTCGAGTTCTCCTCTCTGCTTTCTATTGTTCGCCATTATTTGGAAGGGATTTTTAGTTCTTCTTGCCCTGTTCCATGCACATAAAATAGTTTTCATTCCTGATGTACATGCAAAGAGGGTCGCCTCACCAACTATAGAAATTCCGTGAGCGCGAAGGAGGCCAGCAAATAATTCGATGATGCCCTAATAATTTTTATAAGCGATACAACCCCCTGTCAGGATACGTTGATAAATGACTTGAATTTTTATCGCACCGAACTTGCGTGATCATAGTATGATCTCATTCCTGCTGATGGCAGCTTCAGAAGGCGGGAAGAGATACTCAACACTTGTAGTTCGAAACCTTTGAAAAAAGATCACTTTGTATGCGTTTTATAATTGCAAAAGGGCAACGGACTCACCAAACAGCCTCTCTCCTCTCTCTGCCACATCTCTCTCTCCCTCTCTCCTTCTCTCTCCTCTCTCCTTCTCTCTCCTCTTTTCTCTCTTCTCTCCTTCTCTCTCTCCTCTCTCCTCTCTCCTTCTCTCCTTCTCTCTCTCCTTCTCTCTCCTCTCTCCTTCTCTCTCCTCTCTCCTTCTCTCTCCTCTCTCCTTCTCTCTCCTCTCTCCTTCTCTCTCCTCTCTCCTTCTCTCTCCTCTCTCCTTCTCTCTCCTCTCTCCTTCTCTCTCCTCTCTCCTTCTCTCTCCTCTCTCCTTCTCTCTCCTCTCTCCTTCTCTCTCCTCTCTCCTTCTCTCTCCTCTCTCCTTCTCTCTCCTCTCTCCTTCTCTCTCCTCTCTCCTTCTCTCTCCTCTCTCCTTCTCTCTCCTCTCTCCTTCTCTCCTTCTCTCTCTCCTTCTCTCTCCTCTCTCCTTCTCTCTCCTCTCTCCTTCTCTCTCCTCTCTCCTTCTCTCCTTCTCTCTCTCCTTCTCTCTCCTCTCTCCTCTCTCCTCTCTCCTTCTCTCTCCTCTCTCCTTCTCTCTCCTCTCTCCTTCTCTCTCCTCTCTCCTTCTCTCTCCTCTCTCCTTCTCTCTCCTCTCTCCTTCTCTCTCCTCTCTCCTTCTCTCTCCTCTCTCCTTCTCTCTCCTCTCTCCTTCTCTCTCCTCTCTCCTTCTCTCTCCTCTCTCCTTCTCTCTCCTCTCTCCTTCTCTCTCCTCTCTCCTTCTCTCTCCTCTCTCCTTCTCTCTCCTCTCTCCTTCTCTCTCCTCTCTCCTTCTCTCTCCTCTCTCCTTCTCTCTCCTCTCTCCTTCTCTCTCCTCTCTCCTTCTCTCTCCTCTCTCCTTCTCTCTCCTCTCTCCTTCTCTCTCCTCTCTCCTTCTCTCTCCTCTCTCCTTCTCTCCTTCTCTCTCTCCTTCTCTCTCCTCTCTCCTCTCTCCTCTCTCCTTCTCTCTCCTCTCTCCTTCTCTCTCCTCTCTCCTTCTCTCTCCTCTCTCCTTCTCTCTCCTCTCTCCTTCTCTCTCCTCTCTCCTTCTCTCTCCTCTCTCCTTCTCTCTCCTCTCTCCTTCTCTCTCCTCTCTCCTTCTCTCTCCTCTCTCCTTCTCTCTCCTCTCTCCTTCTCTCTCCTTTCTCCTTCTCTCTCCTCTCTCTTTCTCTCTCCTCTCTCTTTCTCTCTCCTCTCTCCTTCTCTCTCCTCTCTCCTTCTCTCTCCTTCTCTCTCCTCTCTCCTTCTCTCTCCTCTCTCCTTCTCTCTCCTCTCTCCATCTCTCTCCTCTCCTTCTCTCTCCTCTCTCCTTCTCTCTCCTCTCTCCTTCTCTCTCCTCTCTCCTTCTCTCTCCTCTCTCCTTCTCTACCCTTCTCTCTACTTCTTTTCCTTCTCTCTGCCGCATCTCTCCTTCTCTCTCATTCTCTCTGTTTCCTCTTCTTCTCTACCGCCTCTTCTCTACCGTCTTGATTTTTGGTGACTTGATGGCCTGACATTAAAAATTAGTCAAAAATTAATCAAGCACTTAAGGCTATATGATAACTAGCAAGTATGGCTTTAAATTTCGTTCATAGTGTGCTACTAAGGAAAAAGTAGCATGTCAAAGAGGAATTTGGAGCCTTTCCGCGGACCCAACTGTACACGTACCTCCTAGATCCTCAGGATCCTCAGAAGAACCCACGCTAACTGTCCTTTCCTTCCCCATAATTTGAGACTTTAATTCCCTAACACCCACCCCAATCCAAGACTTCCGGATCGTCCGTGACTGCCGTGACCATCCGACGTCCATCGCGCCAAACAGCCCCGCCCGTCGGCCGCGTCTGTTAAGATATTTTTCCTTTGTTGCGGTCTCCCCCATTGCTCCCCCATTTCCTAATATTTCAACCTTAACCTATTCCGTTTTAAAAATTAACCCAACTGTTAGGGCCAAGTTTAGAGGCAGCAATTCAGGGCATAGCTATTCCACTCTTTGTTGCTTCCATATCTGTTTATTTATTTTCCATGAAGTGTGAGTATATGTGAGTGCGCCTGTCGCAGGGCATGGAATAGAAGCTGGGGATCAGAGTGGAAGGTAACCGAGTATGAACTGAATTCAATAAAATAATCATAGCAGTAACAATACCTCTAAATACAGTTTAAGTCCACCTGCACATCCCAATCCCCTGCCGCATCGAATCCATCTACCAGGAGAGACTAAAATGGCGTTATCTATTATCCACCCTTGGAATCCTGGGGCTTAGAGGAATTATAGTCTAAATCGCTCACCTGCACTGACTGGACTGTGCTTGTATGGCTCGCATAGAGAGGCCTTTAATCGGCCATTTCCTGCACAGTTGGGGTTACGCCAGGTGCAACAATTACACCCCTACAATCTTTAATAGTTCCAGTCTCAGCAGAAGCCCTACTCCGGAAATCATTTCTTGTGAAGCTGTTGAATCTGTGGTAAACAAATCTTTAGCTGAGCAGCCCTCAGCTGGCTATAACAGCTGTGCTGAAAAAATAATTTCCACTCGAGGGCGACTCGACCCTTGATCCGTTTTAAAAACAATTTTTTTCTCCTCGTGACTGAATTTCTGACACAGCTAGTAGGTTGCAGCTAGGATATCGGATTTGCATTAATCTGCAGCGCTTATCGACTTACAAGAAAGAATTCATTACGGAGAACTTCGAAAGCGCCCTCATTGAGCAGGCGGTGATTTTAGACCCTCTAATTAATCGTACCTCTTTATCAAGGATTATTTGATGAGTATCGATAAATTCGACTTTAAAGTCCAGTTCGTGATCTCACACAAACTAGCCCCTCATTTAATGCGGCTGAACTGCAGTACGTCGCTGATGCTCAGGTTGTTAATTCAATTATAGTTCCATATTACAAAATGCTTATGGCAATGATATGTTAGACTTTGACTTTGTAGTTTTTGTAGGATCAAAACCATCTAGCGGTTCACAGGGAGACAGCAGAATCCAGGTTTTGTCGGAGAAAATTGTAAATTTGTCTTAAATATATTAAATAAAGAATATCAGATGAGCCAGCAGGGTGTCAGATGAGACAGCGGAGTGTCAGATGAGACAGCGGAGTGTCAGATGAGACAGCAGGGTGTCAGATGAGACAGCAGGGTGTCATATGAGACATCAGGGTGTCAGATGAGACCACAGGGTGTCAGATGAGACCGCAGGGTGTCAGATGAGACAGCGAAGTGTCAGATGAGACAGCGAAGTGTCGGAAGAGACAGCAGGGTGTCAGATGAGACAGCAGGGTGTCAGATGAGACCACAGGGTGTCAGATGAGACAGCAGGGCGTCAGATGAGACCACAGGGTGTCAGATGAGACCACAGGGTGTCAAATGAGACCACAGGGTGTCAGATGAGACATCAGGGTGTCAGATGAGACCACAGGGTGTCAGATGAGACAGCAGGGTGTCATATGAGACATCAGGGTGTCAGATGAGACCACAGGGTGTCAGATGAAACCGCAGGGTGTCAGATGAGACAGCGAAGTGTCAGATGAGACAGCGAAGTGTCGGAAGAGACAGCAGGGTGTCAGATGAGACAGCAGGGTGTCAGATGAAACAGCAGGGTGTCAGATGAGACAGCGGAGTGTCAGATGAGACAGCAGGGTGTCAGATGAAACAGCAGGGTGTCAGATGAGACAGCGGAGTGTCAGATGAGACATCAGGGTGTCAGATGAGACGGCAGGGTGTCAGACGCGACAGCGGGGTTTCAGAGAAGACGATAGGGAGTCGGAGACGAGAGCATGCAAAAATCGATAGATATGCTCCAACAACGTAATTTACAATCTGTTTGGCGGTCTCACAAAACTATTGATATAATTTCTGAAACAAATTATTCCCGAATTCGCCTTTCACAATCACTGAATAGGATTTTGAAAGAACTGCCTTGCATCGCAGGCATGATAAACTCAGCCTCTTGGCACCCCGCTCTCTGCAGGGAGTCCCAGCTGGCTGCTTCGCCTGATCTTAACAAAAAGGCAGACGTCGTTTTGTTAGACGTCATTTGAAGCCGTCAACATCACGTGACTTTGATTTTATCTCAAAGAGCAATCCGATATCTGCTCTTTGCGAATGGCTCTTGTTCCGCAATCAGCCATGCGAAACTAAGGATTCCTTGTTGCTGGGATGATTGCTGTGGTGAAAGTGTAGCGTGACTACCTGCAAGCCTGGGGCATCAGAGCTGCAAGACTGGGGCGTCAGAGCTGCAAGCCTGGGGCGCCAGAGCTGCAAGACTGGGGCATCAGAGCTGCAAGACTGGGGCGTCAGAGCTGCAAGACTGGGGCGCCAGAGCTGCAAGACTGGGGCGCAAGAGCTGCAAGACTGGGGCGTCAGAGCTGCAAGACTGGGGCATCAGAGCTGCAAGACTGGGGCGTCCGAGCTGCAAGACTGGGGCGTCCGAGCTGCAAGACTGGGGCATCAGAGCTGCAAGACTGGGGCGTCAGAGCTGCAAGACTGGGGCGTCAGAGCTGCAAGACTGGGGCGTCCGAGCTGCAAGACTGGGGCGTCCGAGCTGCAAGACTGGGGCATCAGAGCTGCAAGACTGGGGCGTCAGAGCTGCAAGACTGGGGCGTCAGAGCTGCAAGACTGGGGCATCAGAGCTGCAAGACTGGGGCGCAAAAAACTTAGCGAAAATTCTGAAAGGTGCATCAAAGGTTTTTTTAAGCCTAATAACCTCTTATTTACAAATGCATCTTTTAGCCCAGATTTTCTTCTGGCATTAGTTGTAGAAATTTTCTTAATTGCAGGAAAATGACTAAGGAAGCTGAAGCTTCTACCGAAGTAATTTTATAAAGCCTTCGATTTATTTTGAGTCGATGTTGAGTTGCTCTTAAAACGCGAACATAATTCCGTTTGAAGCTGTGCCTCCCCGACAGTAAACGCTTCAGTGAACAACTTTACAAGGATGCAAGATGTTGGCTTGATCTACTCACAAAATGACAGCACTTGTAGGATAACCTACTCACAAATGACAGCACTTGGTGGATAACCTACTCACAAATAACAGCACTTGTAGGATGACCTACTCACAAATGACAGCACTTGGTGGATAACCTACTCACAAATAACAGCACTTGTAGGATGACCTACTCACAAATGACAAAACATGTAGGATAACCTACTCACAAATGACAGCACAATTGTAGGATAACCTACTCACAAATGACATCACTTGTAGGATAACCTACTCACAAATGACAACACTTGTAAAATGACCTACTCACAAATGACATCACTTGTAGGATGACCTACTCACAAATGACATCACTTGTAGGATAACCTACTCACAAATGACATCACTTGTAAAATGACCTACTCACAAATGACATCACTTGTAGGATGACCTACTCACAAATGACATCACTTGTAGGATGACCTACTCACAAATGACTGCACTTGTAGGTTAACCTACTCACAAATGACATCACTTGTAGGATGACCTACTCACAAATGACTGCACTTGTAGGTTAACCTACTCACAAATGACAGCACTTGTAGGATGACCTACTCACAAATGACTGCACTTGTAGGATGACCTACTCACAAATGACTGCACTTGTAGGATGACCTACTCACAAATTACTGCAATTGTAGGTTAACCTACTCACAAATGACAGCACTTGTAGGATAACCTACTCACAAAGACAGCTCCTGTATGATAAAAGGCATGAACACAAATGAATATTTTAAAACGGCATTATTTATTATCATCTCCATTTGTAAAAGTGGTTTGTAATCACTGATTTTGGTTAAAATTTTTTCTTTCTTTCAATTCTTCATTAAAATCACCAGCAACAAAACAGAATGCAAAATTAATCACTGAACAAACAAAGAAACAAATAAAAATTTAATTTGTTTTCTCTTACAGGTGGATTAACAAAAACTCATTTATGCTGCAGACGCATGGGGATTCAGTAGAACTTAGCTGCTCCTAAGTCACTCAATAATCCCCTTTGAAATATCCTCTTAGCCTCTCCGGAGAGTAGCTCATCCCCCTACCCAGCCTCTCCACCTCATCCTCCGCGATTCAGCCTCAGCAACCGCCTTCTCCGAATCCAATTTTGCAACCGGATTGGCTGCTCTCGCTCCCTGGGTTTTAAGCCGCTTCAGCACATACGCATGCACGGATGAAGAACGGTAGCTCTCTCTATATATTTACCTATGTAGGCACAAAACAGAAGAAGTCTTTACTTGCACGAAATCTTTTAGCTGGCCTAGAGCACAATATGGACTTGGCAACTTACGACGAGCTTGCAGCTGCTTTGACGTCAAACTACAACAGAATCGGCGGCGGCGTCAGCAACTTCAGCAATATCAGCAGCCCAGTGAAACGGTTCGCTCACCCACTGGAGCCGTACTTCTACCTGCCATTGTCCAGCGTGAATTGCTGCCTGTCTGTACTGGCGTTTGCCCATTTTCTGCGCCGAGGTCGCAGCGTGCACCCAGTGCTGCGCCGCCTGTTGGTCGCCATGTCCCTGTTCGAGCTGCTGTTTCACAGCTGCGTGATCGCCTCCTACCTGCCTGCCGCCATGTTGCCCGCCTCGGCTGACCAATCTGCGGAGACTTCGGCGCCAATTTTGGTGCTGCTGTGCGCGCTTCGCGCCGCACTGTGCATGCGCAATTGGACGATGTGCCTCGTGTCCTGGTCGCGCGTAGAAGCGGTCTTTCGTCCGTTGACGTCGCAGCGAGGCACAGCGTTTCGTCTGGCTTACCTGGTTGTCATGGAAACCGGTATCGGCTGTGTAGCTATGACGCTTAGCGTTGCCATGGTGATGGCGCAGGATGGGCAGCTGAAAAGTCAGTATTTAAGTTTGAGTCAGGCACGGGCGATCGAATTTGCATTCTACGCTTTCCAGGTGAGGTCAGGTGATGCCTAATGCGCATTTTTAGGGGAAGGGTTTAGCTCGAAATTATAGTGCTAATGCTGAGACACACGCTGATGTAAACTGCAGCCATCTGTCATCCCCTTCTAACCTTTTAACCTTTTAACCCTACTATGGGATCCATAGTAATAGGATGGGATGGGATCCATATAGTATGTTATAGGATCCAAAGTACAAGATGGGATCTATAGTATGTTATATGATCCATAGTAATAGGATGGGATGCATAGTATGGGAAAGCAGGATCAACAATATCTGCTGAGATCAATTATACCCCCAGAGGGGGGCCGAAAACCGCTAGTCTAATATACTAAACCTTATCACCCACCCAACCGGTGCTGCAGGGCCTGCTCCCGATCGTGTCAATATTCGTGGCCACCTGCATCACGGTGCGGGTGCTGCGCCAGGCCTCCGCGGCTCGAAGCCGCTTGGCTCCGGCCAGGCGAACCCGGCCACCCGCCGACATGCGGCACTGCCGCCGACAGAGCCGGCGAGAACGGCAAGCGATTCGCATTATCGTGGCCCTGTCAGTCAGCTGTTTAATCCTGGAGAGTCCCACCGATCTCTGCGGCTTTGTTGAGGACAAAGCGCCGCTCACGGAACTGGTAGTGAACACACTGGTTGAGTTGGACTCGCTGTTCAACTTCCTACTGCTGGCCTGCACCACGGATTTCGGTCGCCGGCTGGTCTGTCGTTGCCGCGAAGGCCTGGCCAACTTCTGCTGCTGGCATCGGCGTCGCCAATGGCGTCAGCGGCCTCGGCTGGTCCGGTTCAGCGAGCCGCTCAGTCAGGACTGCGAGGAGCAGCCGCGGAGAGACAAGAAGTCGGCTGGTCTTATACCGGTTTTCAGCAGAGACGGCAATCAGCAGCAGCATGTGCGCCTGCTGCCACCAGGAGGCCGTGGCTGCCTTCAGGGGACCCGCAGTGCCAGTCCCAGCCCTAGCCCGACTCCCATGCTGGTCGAGGCTGTCTGCCTGGTGTACGAGACCTCCGTGTGAGGGACAGTCGATGATTGATGAAAAAGACATTTGTTAAAAATCAATTTCCCGGGCTTTTAAAGCCATAAAGCAAATATGAACAGAGCAGCTTAGCGTCCAAGCCTCGCGACGTCTGAGGAAATTCTGCCCATTTCCTCTGACTGCTGAGCACATGCAAGCTCAGGCACGGCACTCAAACACGCGCTCACTCAGGGTGCACAGCGGGCCTGACTTTCTAATCGTCTGGCATGTACATTCTCTGTGTTTTGTGGGTTGGTTCTCCTGGGTGCGAATCGCACGGTACAACCCACAAGACAATTTTAAGCCCCAAAAGCTCCCTTTGGCTCCAGTGTCCTCAACATTTTTAGAGCAAATCAAGAAATTTTCAATTCAATCAGTTATGAAGTCATTTTTCAACAAAAGAAACACGAGCTACGACTTAGATCACGAATTTTAAAAAGTGAAATACGAGGCACGAGCGAACGTCACGTCACGAAGAACGTTTTCGTGCCCGGAATCCGGTTTAGTCCAGTATTTAATACGCAGTTTTTATCTCAAATATCGCAGCGGTAATAGGAGTTGCCGATGATAGTTAACATTCGATTGACCTTTCGTCTCAAGGTATATAGCATCTCTTAGATGTCTCGTTCAGCTAATTGGAACAGATAATATTTTAGTTATTAGCTGAATTTCAAATTTTTACCGGTACATTGCATTCTGTTTGATTTTTGCTACTTTACTGGTTAACACAAGCCTTGATTCACTTTTTTACGTTTCTGCTCATCCCATAGGTTGAGGCTTGATTCGAGAGTCTGTCAAGTAAGCTTTAGAGAGAGCTGGCAATTCTAGCCGCGTTGGGAGGTAATTAAGGATGCAGCAAAAACAGCTACCCCATGAGCCTCGGCACCTTAGCAATTCCCCCATGAGCCTCGGCACCTCAGCAATTCCCCCATGAGCCTCGGCACCTCAGCAATTCCCCCATGAGCCTCGACATCCCAGCAATTCCCCCCTGAGCCTTGACATCCCAGCAATTCCCCCATGAGCCTCGGCACCTCAGCAATTCCCCCATGAGCCTCGGCACCTCAGCAATTCCCCCATGAGCCTCGGCACCTCAGCAATTCCCCCATGAGCCTCGGCACCTCAGCAATTCCCCAATGAGTCTTGACATCCCAGCAATTCCCCATGAGTCTTGACATCCCAGCAATTCCCCATGAGCCTGGACATCCCAGCAATTCCCCCATGAGCCTCGACATCCCAGCAATTCCCCCGTGAGCCTCAGCACTTCAGCAATTCCCCCATGAGCCCTGACATCCCAGCAATTCCCCCCTGAGCCTTGACATCCCAGCAATTCCCCCCTGAGCCTTGACATCCAAGCAATTCCCCCATGAGCCTCGGCACCTCAGCAATTCCCCCATGAGCCTCGGCACCTCAGCAATTCCCCCATGAGCCTCGACATCCCAGCAATTCCCCCATGAGCCTTGGTACCTCAGCAATTCCCCCCCCCTGAGCCTTGACATCCCAGCAATTCCTTCCTGAGCCTTAACATCCCAGCAATTCCCCCATGAGCCTCGGCACCTCAGCAATTCCCCCATGAGCCTCGGCACCTCAGCAATTCCCCCATGAGCCTCGGCACCTCAGCAATTCCCCCATGAGCCTCGGCACCTCAGCAATTCCCCCATGAGCCTCGGCACCTCAGCAATTCCCCCATGAGCCTCGGCACCTCAGCAATTCCCCAATGAGTCTTGACATCCCAGCAATTCCCCATGAGCCTTGACATCCCAGCAATTCCCCATGAGCCTTGACATCCCAGCAATTCCCCATGAGCCTTGACATCCCAGCAATTTCCCATGAGCCTGGACATCTCAGAAATTGCTTTCTCTCTTGAGCCAAGTCATCTCACAATTTGAAAGCACATTTAGCTGTGATTATATCAAATCTACTGTCTGTTATATCCTCAACGCGCGTACTCTAATAAGCAAAAGCCGGCTCCAAAGGAACCGTTCGAACGTCGAGCTGCAGTGACTAATTTTGAGTATTGTACTAGGAAAAATCTAAAAAAAACGAAATTTCAACAACTGATTTAAACAAATATCGCGAGCCAATCAAGCATACGATCACGACAAAGTAGATTGTTTCTCCGCCCGTTTCTCTAGAAAAATAGATATATTTTTTCAGAGTTGCTCTATAGAAGCTTATTGTTTTATCTTTGCTGTATTTCTGTATTCGTTTTTTCCAGCTCCTTTTTCTGTCCGATGAAGCATGTCATATGCATTCAACTATTTTTTTTCTTACAGATGAGCGAAATTTTAACGGTGAATTGTTCGTTGCAACTCGTACGGTAATAAATGCAATGTTTACCCATTTCAAGCGCAGTGCAGTGAATGTCAATTATGTAGTAAACTTATTTTTCATCATCGATAATCTCAACAGGAATCATCGGGAATCTTAACAGGAATCATCGGGAATCTTAGAAAGGAATCATCGGGAATCTTAACAGGAATCATCGGGAATCTTAACAGGAATCATCGGGAATCTTAACAGGAATCATCGGGGATCTTAGAAAGGAATCATCGGGAATCTTAACAGGAATCATCGGGAATCTTAACAGGAATCATCGGGAATCTTAACAGGAATCATCGGGGATCTTAGAAAGGAATCAGAACCTTAGAAAGGAACCTACTCAATCCCACAGGTGACACTAACAGGTATCCTACTCAATCCTACAGGTGACACTAACAGCTGGTACCCTACTCAATCCTACAGGTGGCACTAACAGCTGGTACCCTACTCAATCCTACAGGTGACACTAACAGGTGCCCTACTCAATCCTACATGTGATACACCGTCAGTCTAACACATACTCTAGTGTTAAAAGTGGAAAAGTACAAGCCCGAACCCAATCGCATTAGCTGTACTAATTCTAGGTAGGAGTATTTTCAGTCTGTTGCCCGGCACAGAAATGTGATTTAGCATGCTCTCATGCATCCTATCAGAGCTAAAGGCGGAACGCATTAGCGACGACTGAGATGAAGCTACAGCCACCGCCGTTACCAGGGACAGTCGAATCGTTAAATAATTTACCACCGAATGTCCTTTGATTCGATTTTGCAATCATTTTTACTCGTACTTGGTCGTAGAAATTCGCCAAAATAGTTAGAAACGAAACTATAAGATATCAAAATGTTGTGAATGCATGCATAGGTTGGCAAGGGCCACATGAGACTCGCTCTAAGATTAAATAACTTGACACTTTAGGTTGCAACAACATAAATTTACTTTTATTACGCTCGTGAGTCCCATTTTTTATCTGATAAAGTGCCACTTTTACTTTGATAAAGCGCCACTTTTACTTTGATAAAGCGCTACTTTTACTTTTATAAAGTGCCACTTTTACTTTGACAAAGCACCACTTTTACTTTGATAAAGTGCCACTTCTACTTCGATAAAGTGCCACTTTCACTTTGATAAAGTGCCACTTTCACTTAGATAAGGTGCCACTTTTGATCTGACAGAGTGCCACTTTTACTTTGATAAAGTGTCACTTTCACTTTCTGCCTAAATAAGAGTCTCAGATAACACCAGTTTGTTTAGCTTAAAAAAGGAATGAAATGCTATGATAATGATTTAGATATTTTATCTATTTTTTGCCTTTCATATGGGAACCGACTGCCGCATCCATGATACTAATCTACCGTGCAATGCCGCTTGTCAAAGCGCAGATGATTGAAATCTGGAATATAGGGCGGTTCTCAATGGGGATAAGAGGGCGATTCTCAATGGAGATCAGAGGGCGATTCTCAATGGAGATCAGAGGGCGATTCTCAATGGAGATCAGAGGGCGATTCTCAATGGAGATCAGAGGGCGATTCTCAATGGAGATCAGAGGGCGATTCTCAATGGAGATCAGAGGGCGGTTCTCAATGGGGATCAGAGGGCGATTCTCAGTGGAGATCAGAGGGCGATTCTCAATGGAGATCAGAGGGCGATTCTCAATGGAGATCAGAGGGCGATTCTCAATGGAGATCAGAGGGCGATTCTCAATGGAGATCAGAGGGCGATTCTCAATGGGGATAAGAGGGCGATTCTCAATGGAGATCAGAGGGCGATTCTCAATGGAGATCAGAGGGCGGTTCTCAATGGGGATAAGAGGGCGATTCTCAATGGAGATCAGAGGGCGATTCTCAATGGAGATCAGAGGGCGATTCTCAATGGAGATCAGAGGGCGATTCTCAATGGAGATCAGAGGGCGATTCTCAATGGAGATCAGAGGGCGATTCTCAATGGAGATCAGAGGGCGGTTCTCAATGGGGATCAGAGGGCGATTCTCAGTGGAGATCAGAGGGCGATTCTCAATGGAGATCAGAGGGCGATTCTCAATGGAGATCAGAGGGCGGTTCTCAATGGGGATCAGAGGGCGATTCTCAGTGGAGATCAGAGGGCGATTCTCAATGGAGATCAGAGGGCGATTCTCAATGGAGATCAGAGGGCGATTCTCAATGGGGATCAGAGGGCGATTCTCAATGGAGATCAGAGGGCGATTCTCAATGGAGATCAGAGGGCGATTCTCAATGGAGATCAGAGGGCGATTCTCAATGGAGATCAGAGGGCGATTCTCAATGGGGATCAGAGGGCGATTCTCAATGGGGATCAGAGGGCGATTTTCAGAAGGGGTACTGAGGCTAAGCCCACAAAGCAGAGTTTTTGGTCTGCAATCCAGATTAATATGCAAATTGTAATATACGAGTACTCGCATAATATTTATATCAGATTTAAATCGATGAAATCAATGAACCCAATATCAATATACATTTCACAGTTTACCGTGTGTTGCAGTACTCCCAGCGGAATAGATATACACGCCTAACACGTAGAAACGGTAGCACATATGTATATATATATATAAAACGCACAAATTATAATCATACAAGCGGCATATACTCAGTAATTAAAATAACAGATAAACAAGAATTATGGGCAGGGTTTTGAGCTCACACATTTAAAAGTGCATACAATAGAACAATGACAGCTAAAGTACAAAGTAGTCAAGGTTATTGTGCGCTTTAAATCAACCCAACCAATTTTTCAAGCGCTGCACTGACAAAAAATCAAAGCCTGTTCCATATTCACTCTTTCATTTCGATATAGGCAAAGGGTACGAAAATTTTTATTTTTTATTCAAAGGGAGCGGAGATGCAGATTCAAGGATTCTGAGGGAGCGGCAATGCAGGATCAAGGAAGCTGAGGGAGCGGCAATGCAGGATCAAGGAAGCTGAGGGAGCGGAGATGCAGGATCAAAGATTCTGAGGGAGCGGCAATGCAGGATCAAGGAAGCTGAGGGAGCGGAGATGCAGGATCAAAGATTCTGAGGGAGCGGCGATGCAGGATTAAGAAAGCTGAGGGAGCGGAGATGCAGAATCAAGGATTCTGAGTGAGCGGAGATACAGGATCAAGGATTCTGAGTGAGCGGAGATACAGGATCAAGGATTCTGAGTGAGCGGAGATGTAGGATCAAGGATTCTGAGTGAGCGGAGATGTAGGATCAAGCTTACATCATCTATAACCCTAGAATGTCCTCAATCGCAAAAAAATGTCCCAGCAAATTATTTTACACTCGCTACCTGCTACTAAAATTCGCGGATACAACAGTAGTAGAATCAGATAATAAACGCAAACGTCAATGCAAATAGCGCGGAGATAAGCAACAGTTCTACTTTCTGTAGCGATTCCTACGAAAATGAAAGTGCAACTGGAACGTGTTATTAACAAACTGGCAGCGGAACCCGTGCCTAAACGATGTGTCCCATTCGTTGCGTACAATTTTGAAAGCCACGTCTTCATAAGGCGGCCCAGCAGTGAAGCGCAGGATGGCAAATTGCGGATCGTCTTTGCATGGCTCGGTGCTGTAGCTGGGCGCCTTCGATTTGTCCAGCAGATCCGGGTAGAATATGTTGAACTTGTAGCCCTGAGCGATTAACAGGCGAGGTTTGGCTTATGAACTCGAGTCTAGGTACCTGTCCATTATCAGCCCCTCTAGCTGTCCTAAAATATCTCACTAACCTGTCCACCAGCAGTCTGTCTACCCTGTGCTTAATATAACTATCTACCTGTATAAATAATAACAATATTAACATTTGATTACACCTGCCCCAATTGGGCCAGATGTGCAACCGACAGCTCAGCCGCAGCTATTGCGCGGCGCATCTGAAGGCTGCGTACGGCTGTTCAGTCCAAGGACTGGGGGGTCGCCACGCACACCCTCAATAACCCCAGCTAGTGCTGGCACCCATTTTACAGCTGGGTGAACTGAAGCAATGCAGAGGCCTCTATCCGGCCTTCGGGTCCATTGAAACTTTACAAAAGCCCGCTCAAGGCTTTGGTCTCTTCTCTTTCTCCTATCCCCACTCCCCTCTCTCCCCTCTCTCTGAGATCGTCTCCCCCCTTTTCACCCTGTCTTGTTTCTTATCTCTTCTATTCCCTTTCCTTTCCTGGATTCTGCATTCTGAGCTGGATTCTGCATTCTGAGCTGGATTCTGCATTCTGAGCTGGATTCTGCATTCTGAGCTGGACTCTGCATTCTGAGCTGGATTCTGCATTCTGAGCTGGATTCTGCATTCTGAGATGGACTCTGCATTCTGAGCTGGATTCTGCATTCTGAGCTGGACTCTGCATTCTGAGCTGGATTCTGCATTCTGAGCTGGATTCTGCATTCTGAGCTGGATTCTGCATTCTGAGCTGGATTCTGCATTCTGAGCTGGATTCTGCATTCTGAGCTGAATTCTGCATTCTGAGCTGGATTCTGCATTCTGAACTGGATTCTGCATTCTGAGCTGGATTCTGCATTCTGAGCTGGATTCTGGATTCTGAGCTGGATTCTGCATTCTGAGCTGGATTCTGCATCTGCATTCTGAGCTGGATTCTGCATCTGCATTCTGAGCTGGATTCTGAGCTGGACTCTGCATTCTGAGCTGGACTCTGCATTCTGAGCTGAATTCTGCATTCTGAGCTGGACTCTGCATTCTGAGCTGGATTCTGCATTCTGAGCTGGATTCTGCATTCTGAGCTGGATTCTGGATTCTGAGCTGGATTCTGCATTCTGAGCTGGATTCTGGATTCTGAGCTGGATTCTGCATTCTGAGCTGGACTCTGCATTCTGAGCTGAATTCTGCATTCTGAGCTGGATTCTGGATTCTGAGCTGGATTCTGCATTCTGAGCTGGATTCTGCATTCTGAGCTGGACTCTGCATTCTGAGCTGGACTCTGGATTCTGAGCTGGATTCTGGATCTGCATTCTGAGCTGGATTCTGGATTCTGAGCTGGACTCTGGATTCTGAGCTGGATTCTGCATCTGCATTCTGAGCTGGATTCTGGATTCTGAGCTGGATTCTGGATTCTGAGCTGGATTCTGGATCTGCATTCTGAGCTGGATTCTGCATTCTGAGCTGGATTCTGCATTCTGAGCTGGATTCTGGATTCTGAGCTGGATTCTGCATTCTGAGCTGGATTCTGCATTCTGAGCTGGATTCTGCATTATGAGCTGGATTCTGAGCTGGATTCTGCATTCTGAGCTGGATTTCACATTCTGAGCTGGATTCTGCATTCTGAGCTGGATTTCCCATTCTGAGCTGGATTCTGCATTCTGAGCTGGACTCTGCATTCTGAGCTGGACTCTGGATTCTGAGCTGGATTCTCCTTGAGGTAAATTTGCCAACCAGTAGATTTTAATCAAAACGAAAATAAACAAAAATTTACATTAGTTTCCGCTCTCACCTGCACAATCTTCGGCGGCGGATTGTCCGAATCGAAATGCGTCCGATTATAAGCGCCCCAGTTGTAGCCGGTATTAACCCGATTAAAATACCGCGGCTTCTTTGGCTTCAGCCGGTCTGACCAGGCCGCCAGGCCGGGAGTTTTCACCGCAATCTCTTCGGTTTTCTCTTCCGGCTCGGGCGCTGCCGCGTCGCCAGCCTGACGCCGGAGATGCTCCAGCCTGACCGACTCTTCGCTCCAGTTGATCACTATCTGACCGGCGACCGTGTCCGGATCGAGTTTTGCCGGCGAATATCGACCAGAATCGTACGCATCAAGAGCCTGCTGCTGCTGCTGCTGCTGCTTTTGCTGTTGCTGCCTCTGCTGCTCGGCCTCGTCGTCATCGGCTGACTCGGCGGTGTCGCCGCCGCCTTCTTCGGAGGCGGCGCTGCTGGTTGCCGTCGCTGCCGTGGCCGACGCCGCTGCCACTTCCGGGTCGTCGACTTCCGCTCCCTGGTCGGCCGACTGACGCTCCTAGAGTGTTTTGACGGCGGGAATTGGTATAGAGGGGTGCTCCTGGACTGGGGTTAGGGGTATTTTTAGATTTTATAATCAAAGTGAGGGGTATTTTAGATAGGGATTAGCGGGGCATTTCCGGTTGGACATTAGGGGGGAATTTTTGGATGGGATTATCTGGGTATTTCCTGATGAGGATCAGCGGGGTATTTCCTGATGAGGATCAGTGGGGTATTTCCTGATGAGGATCAGTGGGGTATTTCCTGATGAGGATCAGCGGAGTATTTCCTGATGAGGATCAGCGGGGTATTTCCGGACAGGGAACAGCGGGGTATTTCCTGATGAGGATCAGTGGGTATTTACTGATGAGGATCAGCGGGGTATTTCCTGATGAGGATCAGCGGGGTATTTCCGGACAGGGATCAGTGGGGTATTTCCTGATGAGGATCAGTGGGGTATTTCCTGATGAGGATTAGCGGGGTATTTCCGGACAGGGAACAGCGGGGTATTTCCTGATGAGGATCAGTGGGGTATTTCCTGATGAGGATCAGCGGAGTATTTCCTGATGAGGATCAGCGGGGTATTTCCGGACAGGGAACAGCGGGGTATTTCCTGATGAGGATCAGTGGGTATTTACTGATGAGGATCAGCGGGGTATTTCCTGATGAGGATCAGCGGGGTATTTCCGGACAGGGATC
This sequence comes from Macrostomum lignano, assembly GCA_002269645.1. Taxonomy (NCBI): domain Eukaryota; kingdom Metazoa; phylum Platyhelminthes; family Macrostomidae; genus Macrostomum; species Macrostomum lignano. The sequence goes on along the minus strand of NIVC01000523.1, from coordinate 19,281 downwards.
AGTGGGGTATTTCCTGATGAGGATCAGTGGGGTATTTCCTGATGAGGATCAGCGGGGTATTTCCGGACAGGGAACAGCGGGGTATTTCCTGATGAGGATCAGCGGGGTATTTCCTGATGAGGATCAGCGGGGTATTTCCTGATGAGGATCAGCGGGGTATTTCCTGATGAGGATCAGTGGGGTATTTCCTGATGAGGATCAGTGGGGTATTTCCTGATGAGGATCAGCGGGGTATTTCCTGATGAGGATCAGTGGGGTATTTCCTGATGAGGATTAGCGGGGTATTTCCGGACAGGGAACAGCGGGGTATTTCCTGATGAGGATCAGTGGGGTGTTTCCTGATGAGGATCAGTGGGGTATTTCCTGATGAGGATCAGCGGGGTATTTCCTGATGAGGATCAGCGGGGTATTTCCTGATGAGGATCAGTGGGGTATTTCCTGATGAGGATCAGTGGGGTATTTCCTGATGAGGATCAGGGGGGTATTTCCTGATGAGGATCAGTGGGGTATTTCCTGATGAGGATCAGTGGGGTATTTCCTGATGAGGATCAGTGGGGTATTTCCTGATGAGGATCAGGGGGGTATTTCCGGAGAGGGATCAGTGGAGTATTTCCTGATGAGGATCAGCGGGGTATTTCCTGATGAGGATCAGTGGGGTATTTCCAGATGAGGATCAGTGGGGTATTTCCTGATGAGGATCAGCGGGGTATTTCCGGACAGGGAACAGCGGGGTATTTCCTGATGAGGATCAGTGGGGTATTTCCTGATGGGGATCAGCGGGTATTTCCTGATGAGGATCAGTGGGGTATTTCCTGATGAGGATCAGGGGGGTATTTCCGGACAGGGATCAGTGGAGTATTTCCTGATGAGGATCAGCGGGGTATTTCCTGATGAGGATCAGTGGGGTATTTCCTGATGAGGATCAGGGGGGTATTTCCGGACAGGGATCAGTGGAGTATTTCCTGATGAGGATCAGCGGGGTATTTCCTGATGAGGATCAGTGGGGTATTTCCAGATGAGGATCAGTGGGGTATTTCCAGATGAGGATCAGTGGGGTATTTCCTGATGAGGATCAGGGGGTATTTCCAGTTGAAAACGATCTACCATAAAAATAAGCGCTAGAATCGTTGGAGCGCTAGAGTTTTCATCGGGTTTCCGGGTATGGATTAGCGGGGTAGTTCCGATTGGGGATTAGCGCTAGTTAAGGTATTAAATGAAGATGAAGATTCTATCAAACCTACTAACCTGCAGTCTCTGCATTCGCCTACGCAGCAGCACTTTATGCAACTCCTGCAGCGTAGCCTTCGCCTTGGCCACTTTAACTTTGTCCACCATCTCCTCCCAGTAGGCCAGATCGGTGCCCGGTCCGGCCGCGCAGATTCTGGCGGACACCGAGTCTTCCAGAGCGGCCAACTGGCTGGCCGACTTGCCCCTGATGACGGCGTCGATTCTGTCAGCAACGGCAGCCGTGGCGGAGCTGGCGGCCGGTGCACTCTTGCTATCCAGAGCGTGCTGAACTAGCAGAGCTACGCAGCTCCAGAAAGTCTCGCTGTCCCGACAGGCGCCTTCGGTTAAGCCGCTCTGCCGTTCCAATTTCTGATAGACGCCGATATCGACTTTTAAATCCTCGAGATCGTCAACGCTCAAGCCGGTGAGCAGGGCGTCCGGCGAATGGGCGTCTAAGAAAGCCAGACTCTCGTCTTCATCAAATTCGTCATCATTGTCGTCCGCCCCGTCATCGCGTTTAATTTTAATACCAGAGATTCTTTGCAAAGCCTCGGCATACCTGCCCAGCAGGTCGATGGGCTTGGCGCGGCCTTCGGCTATGCGGATGGCCGATCTGGCCCGCGCCTGCTTCAAGTGGAACGCGTCCTCCTGCTGCCACCACTGGCGAAAGTTCTCAGACTCGCGATCGCGCTGCTCCTGCTCCTGCTCCTTCAGCCGGGCCTCGCGTTCCAGCTCGTTCTGACGGCAACGCTCGCGGACCTGCGGTTTGTTTGGGGAATAGGATAAAGCTATAGCAATGATCCTAATGAGCATGTGATGACACACCAGTGACCGATCTATGACTTCAATGACTGATCTATGACTGATCTATGACTTCAATGACTGATCAATGACCGATCTATGACTTCAATGACTGATCAATGACCGATCTATGACTTCAATGACTGATCAATGACCGATCTATGACTTCAATGACTGATCAATGACTGATCAATGACTGATCTATGACTTCAATGACTGATCAATGACCGATCTATGACTTCAATGACTGATCAATGACCGATCTATGACTTCAATGACTGATCAATGACCGATCTATGACTTCAATGACTGATCAATGACTGATCAATGACTGATCTATGACTTCAATGACTGATCAATGACCGATCTATGACTTCAATGACTGATCAATGACCGATCTATGACTTCAATGACTGATCAATGACCGATCTATGACTTAAAGGACTGATCAATGACCGATCTATGACTTCAATGACTGATCAATGACCGATCTATGACTTCAATGACTGATCAATGACCGATCTATGACTTAAAGGACTGATCAATGACCGATCTATGACTTCAATGACTGATCAATGACCGATCTATGACTTCAATGACTGATCAATGACCGATCTATGACTTAAAGGACTGATCAATGACCGATCTATGACTTCAATGACTGATCAATGACCGATCTATGACTTCAATGACTGATCAATGACCGATCTATGACTTAAAGGACTGATCAATGACCGATCTATGACTTCAATGACTGATCAATGACCGATCTATGACTTCAATGACTGATCAATGACCGATCTATGACTTCAATGACTGATCAATGACCGATCTATGACTTAAAGGACTGATCAATGACCGATCTATGACTTCAATGACTGATCAATGACCGATCTATGACTTCAATGACTGATCAATGACCGATCTATGACTTCAAGGACTGATCAATGACTGATCTATGACTTCAAGGACTGATCAATGACTGATCTATGACTTCAAGGACTGATCAATGACTTCAATGACTGATCAATGACTTCAATCACTGATCTATGACGTCAATGACTAGAATTTTGAAGTAGAATTATGACTCAGATAACCAAACAATGACTTAAACAATGAACCCAAAACAAAACCTTTTCGAGCTCAGCCCGATTCTCAGCCGCTTTTCTCTCCACGTCGGCCATAGTGCCGCCCTCGCGTTGCAGTTTCTTATGCCAAACGAAAGTCTGCGTGAGCTTCTCGTCGCCAAACGGATTATCTATATCCGTGTAGTCGCCCTCCCAGCCCAGTTCCCGACGCCATCGTTCCGACTTAGCCGCCTTCTTAGCTAACCGACGGGCCCGCTTCTGCTCGGGCGTCTCGGCAGCTTTGAGCAGCGCTTTCACCCGACGACGCTCTTCAATAGAGGCGCCGCTGGACTGCTTTTCAGATTTCTGTCTGGCTGGAGAATCATCTGACGAGGACGAACTGCTGCTGCTGCTGCTGGAGGACTTCCGTCTGTGTCTCGATTTTCTGTGCTTCTCTACCTCATCGCCATGGCGATGATGCTTTCGATCTTCGCGACGCCTGCCACTTTGACTGTCACGATCTCTGTCTCTAGTTTTATCCCTGTCTCTGTCTCTGTCCACGCGATCTCTGTCGCGATAATGCTGATGATGCTTTGATTTCGTTTCCTGAAAGTGTTAAAAGTTGGTTACAGTTTTTTTTATTTAAAAAAATCGCTTTGTCTTTATAATAGATCTGCTTTTGTAGGCCGATTTTCGAGGGGTCTGGATTTGAATACCGATTCTTAAGGGGGGTGGATTTGAAGGCCGATTCTTACGGGGGTCTGGATTTGAAGGCCGATTGTTAGGGGGGCTGGATTTGAAGGCCGATTGTTAGGGGGGCTGGATTTGAAGGCCGATTCTTGGGGGGGGGGTCTGGATTTGAAAGCCGATTCTTGGGGGGGGTCTGGATTTGAAGGCCGATTCTTAGGGGGGGGTGGATTTGAAGGCCGATTTTTGAGGGGGTCTGGATTTGAAGGCCGATTCTTAAGGGGGGGTGGATTTGAAGGCCGATTCTTAGGGGGTCTGGATTTGAAGGCCGATTGTTAGGGGGGGCTGGATTTGAAGGCCGATTCTTAATGGTCTGGATTTGAAGGCCGATTCTTAATGGTCTGGATTTGAAGGCCGATTGTTAGGGGGCTGGGTTTGAAGGCCGATTCTTAGGGGGGGGGGTGGATTTGAAGGCCGATTCTTGGGGGTCTGGATTTGAAGGCCGATTCTTAGGGGAGGGGCTGGATTTGAAGGCCGATTTTTGAGGGGTCTGGATTTGAAGGCCGATTCTTAGCGGGGCTGGATTTGAAGGCCGATTCTTAGGGGGGGGGGCTGGATTTGACGGCCGATTTTTGAGGGGGTCTGGATTTGAAGGCCGATTCTTAGGGTGCCTGGATTTGAAGGCCGATTCTCAAGGGGTCTCGATTGGAAGACTGAATTTTAAGGGGGTCTTGATATGAAGGCCGATTTTCATTGGCTACGGATTTGAAGGCCGGTTTTTAATAGAAACGGGCTTGAAGACTAATTCTAAAGTGCACAGTATAAATGGACAATTTTGGTATGATTCAAAATTTTTGGTAAATAAATTTTAGGGGCCAATTTTTTAAGTTAACTTTTAAATAAAATCATCAAATAACTTACTAGGAAAATCAAATGATTCAGCAATACGATTATTTTAGGTACATTCTGTATATTTATATTAGTGATGATGCCCTACCAATTTTTTCTTCGAATCAATCACATAGACACAGACAGACCATTTTTAGTATATGGATTGATCAATGAAAAATAGAAACGGTTCACAAGCAAAAAAACAAAAGGATGAGACTCGCAAATGGCATAACAATAAAAAACTTAAAAGAATATCACTCATGAAAAATTAGGAGTGTGCTAAATAATAAATCATCAACGGACCGCGCATGGGATATTGAAAATGACAACTGTGCCAATTATCAATTAAGTATTTTACAAGTTGAGGGAATGTAAAGAATGAGCATGAAAAAATTATGAACTAAGCTTTGAAGAGTCGCAAATCGAATCGATGCTTTTTCCGAGCTTTTGTAGAAAGGCAACTCTAGGCAGAATTACAGGGCGATTCAAGACATGATTGTAGGGCGATTCCAGACATGATTGTAGGGCGATTCCAGACATGATTGTAGGGCGATTCCAGACATGATTGTAGGGCGATTCCAGACATGATTGTAGGGCGATTCCAGACATGATTGTAGGGCGATTCCAGACATGATTGTAGGGCGATTCCAGACATGATTGTAGGGTGATTCAAGACATGATTGTATGGCGGTTCAAGACATGATTGTAGGGCAATTTTAGACATTATTGGATGTTGATGGTTTAAATCCTACAGATTATTGAAGAAAAGAAGTGGTTACCGTTAAAAAGTTTGGCGCCAATATAATATTCTTAATTGCGGAACTCATAATCTGAAAGTTTGGTTGGTATCGCATGCAATTAGTGTAACCAGCGCAGTATACTTATTTTGAAAAAGAACAAATTCAAGTATGAAACTAAATTACAAAAAAATTAAATACCGCAAAGCAAAGTGATTATAAAAACTTAATACAGGTGGGATACTTCAGGGCTATTTTGGTGGGACACTTCAGGGCAATTCAGATAGGATAATTCAGGGCTATTCAGATGGGATACTTCAGGGCTAGGGATATTTCAGGGCTATTCAGGTGGGATAAGTCAGGGCTATTCAGGTGGGATAAGTCAGGGCTATTCAGATGGGATACTTCAGGGCTATTCAGGTGGGATACTTCAGGGCTAGGGATATTTCAGGGCTATTCAGGTGGGATACTTCAGGGCTAGGGATATTTCAGGGCTATTCAGATGGGATACTTCAGGGCTAGGGATATTTCAGGGCTATTCAGGTGGGATAAGTCAGGGCTATTCAGGTGGGATAAGTCAGGGCTATTCAGGTGGGATAAGTCGGGGCTATTCAGGTGGGATAAGTCAGGGCTATTCAGGTGGGATAAGTCAGGGCTATTCAGGTGGGATAAGTCAGGGCTATTCAGATGGGATACTTCAGGGCTATTCAGGTGGGATAAGTCAGGGCTATTCAGGTGGGATACTTCAGGGCTATTCAGATGGGATACTTCAGGGCTATTTAGGTGGGATAAGTCAGGGCTATTCAGGTGGGATACTTCAGGGCTATGCAGATGGGATACTTTAGGGCTATTCAGATGGGATACTTCAGGGCTATTCAGATGGGATACTTCAGGCTATTCAGGTGGGATAAGTCAGGGCTATTCAGGTGGGATAAGTCAGGGCTATTCAGGTGGGATAAGTCAGGGCTATTCAGGTGGGATACTTCAGGGCTATTCAGATGGGATACTTCAGGGCTATTTAGGTGGGATACTTCAGGGCTATTCAGATGGGATACTTCAGGGCTATTCAGATTGGATATTTCAGGGCTATTCAGGTGGGATATTTCAGGGCTATTCAGGTGGGATATTTCAGGGCTATTCAGGTTAAGTGCCTATCGTGATCAAGCCATGCATAAAAACGAAATAATCACTTTTCTGACTCAAAAATAGTCAACGATCAGATAGTCACATAGCCTTGAGCTCGCTGTTTAACTCGCCTACCCAAACAACCGAACAGCACGGCAAATCCCAAGAATGCGGCGAACATTATCAACAGAATGATAAACATGGGAGCGAGAGCGACATCAGAGGCGATTCGGCGGGTATCAGACCGGACTGAAGTATCGTGTAGCCAAGCGACCAGCCCACTTTGTTAGCTGACGTGGCCTGACAAAAGATTTGAGAAATTTTAAACACCAAATTAATTTTGTTAAAATTAAACATTATAAAGAAACAATAAAGTCCACAAATTATAATTTTTGTGCCAGCCTTACCTGTTCGCCTGCACTTGTAGAATGATTGACAGTAATCTAAAATTAATTATTACAAATAGCAGCATGCATTAAATTTTTGTGTAAAAAAGTTAGCTAGAATAGTTATTTTAAGTGCTGGTACCTCAACTACAGAAGCTTAAGGTGGACTCATTATTAAGTTACCCGTTCTCCCAATTGACTCAAGGTGGACTCATTATTAAATTACCCGTTCTCCCAATTGACTCAAGGTGGACTCATTATTAAAATCCTTATTCTACCAATCGACTTAAGGTGGACTCATTACTAAAATCCTCATTCTCCCAATCGACTTAAGGTGGACTCATTATTAAAATCCTCATTCTCCCAATCGACTCAAGGTGGACTCATTATTAAAATCCTCATAAATTCTCCCAATCGACTCAAGGTGGACTCACTATTAAATTCCCCATTCCCCCATTCGACTCAAGGTGGACTCATAATTTAAATCCTCAAATTCCCATTAGACCCAAGGTGGGCTCATTATTAAAATCCTCATAAATTCTCCTATTCGACTCAAGGTAACCCTATTATTAAAATCCCATTATCCCAGAAAAAAATATGTATAAAACCCCCCCAAACATACCGAGTCCTCAAACTCAAGCAGACCCCAGTTAGTCTCATTGAATCCATAGGCATTCAATAACGACAGAACGTACACTCCATCAAAGCAGTACCATCTCAGGAAGCTATCGCTATAGCCAATGGATGCCACATATCTCTTCTGGCAGAAGGCTCTCACAGCATTAACAAACTGCATTCGGTCGGATCCAATATTACTAGCGTTGAAAAATGACGCCACATAGTAGAAGCCGGAGAATGCCACAAACTTGCCAGCGGGCGCCGGTTGGAAAACGTCATTAAACGAGCATGTGCTCTGATCGCAGGTGGCGTTGAAAAATTTACCAACTAATTTTGAGCAGTTCTCATAGCTGCCAGTGCCCCGAATTGTGAAATTGAGTCTAGCAAGAACTGATGGCGGAGGCGGCGGAGGCTGCAGCTGCCATCGATCAGAGCAGGGACGTTGAAATACGTCAGTTGCTCGGACAGTTGCTGTGTAGTCAGCCTGCGTGGTATGGGGGAGTGGTGCACGATCATCACTCTGATCTGATACTTCAGAGCGCTGAAACCATCTATAATTAAGGGCTATAAAAACTTCTATAAAACACTTCTGGGTTCTGAAACTTCCAATACTTTAGGCTACTGAAACCTCCGATACTTCAGGCTACTGAAACTTCCAATACTTCAGGCTACTGAAACCTGCGATACTTCAGGCTACTGAAACCGCCGATACTTCAGGCTACTGAACCTGAGATACTTCAGGCTACTGAAACCTCCGATACTTCTGGCTACTGAAACCTCCGATACTTCAGGCTACTGAAACCTCCGATACTTCAGGCTACTGAAACCGCCGATACTTCAGGCTACTGAAACCGCCGATACGACACTTCAGGCTACTGAAACCTCCGATACTTCAGGCTACTGAAACTTCCAATACTTCAGGCTACTGAAACCGCCGATACTTCAGGCTACTGAAACCTCCGATACTTCAGGGCTACAAAACCCCCCGATACTCCAGGGCTAAAAAACATCCGATACTCCAGGGCTACAAAACCCCCCGATACTCCAGGGCTAAAAACATCCGATACTTCAGGGCTATAAAACATCTGATACTTCAGGGCTATGAAACATCCGATACTTCAGGGCTATAAAGCATCTGATACTTCAGGGCTATAAAACATCCGATACTTCAGGGCTATAAAGCATCCAATGCTTTAGAAGCAGACCCATAAAAATGCTTACCTGCCAACAAGGCGTATTTATGACAGCCGAACTATTATAGCCAGCATTAGCAATAACGCTAGCCAGCATCCTGTTTTCAGCTTCAGCTTTACCGTAGCACAGGAAGCTGTAAGCGTACACATTGTACACTTTGCCGTACAAACTCAACGGTACAATGTGAGTCTTTGATGATACCGAATCAGCTGGAGTGAAATTGCCAGCCGGAACGAATGCAATCTGAGTGCTGGCGCCGCCGAGGTCCAAGCTGCCAAAGGTGTCAAAATCGTTAGCTAGCTGACGGTAGCCAACGGATCTGGCCACTCGCGAGGTCAGCGAGGAAGAGGCAAAATCTCCGAAACTGTTCTACAATTGAGTCAGTAGAAAAGTGATTTTTCGATACATATCGGCAATGAATAGCGATATTGAATACCTTGAGATAATAAACGCTAATCCAGGCGCCAACTGCTTCTTCTGCTCCGGTGATTATACGAATTTGTCCTGTAGCGTTGGATACTTTGTAAGCGAACTTGCTGGTTAGTACCTGCCGAGCTCCGTTCAATACTAACTCTGCTGCTGTGCTGTTGACGGCGCTGCGGGTTTTTTGTGTGTCAAGTGGAATTCTTAGAATGATGGCGCCATGCGCAGCAACTGAGGATCTGGTATTGAGGCTGGCCCAGGAACTGAGGATCTGGGAGGCTGGCCCAGCAACCGAGGATCTGGGATGGAGGCTGGCCCAGCAACCGAGGATCTGGGATGGAGGCTGGCCCAGCAACTGGGAATCTGGGAGGCTGGCCCAGCAACTGGGAATCTGGGAGGCTGGCCCAGCAACCGAGGGTCTGGGAGGCTGGCCCAACAACCGAGGATCTGGGAGGCTGGCCCAGCAACCGAGGATCTGGGATGGAGGCTGGCCCAGCAACCGAGGATCTGGGATGGAGGCTGGCCCAGCAACTGGGAATCTGGGAGGCTGGCCCAGCAACCGAGGGTCTGGGAGGCTAGCCCAGCAACCGAGGATCTGGGATGGAGGCTGGCCCAGCAACTGGGAATCTGGGAGGCTGGCCCTGCAACTGGAAATCTGGGAGGCTGGCCCAGCAACCGAGGATCTGGGAGGCTGGCCCAACAACCGAGGATCTGGGATGGAGGCTGGCCCAGCAACCGAGGGTCTGGGAGGCTGGCCCAGCAACTGACACTGGGAGGCTGGCCCAGCAACTGACACTCTGGAAGGCTGGCCCAGAAACTGACACTGGGAGGCTGGCTTAACAACTGGGGATCTGAGAGGCTGGCCCAGTAACTGAGGATCTGGGAGGCTGGCCCAATAACTGAGGATCTGGGAGGCTGGCCTAGTAACTGAGGATCTAGGAGGCTGGCCCAGTGGCTGAGGATCTGATAGGCTGACCCAGCAATTGAGGATCTGGGGAGGGGGGGCTGGCCCAGCAACTAAGGATCTTGGAGGCTGGCCCAGAAACTAAAGCACTGAGAGGCTGGCTTAACAACTGGGGATCTGGGAGGTTGGTCCAGCAACCGAGCATTATGGGAGGCTGGCCCAGCAACTGACACTCTGGGAGGCTGGCCCAGCAACTGAGGATCTTAAAGACTGGCCCAGAAATTGAGGGTCTGAGAGGCTGGCTTAACAACTGGGGATCTGGGAGGCTGGCCCAGCAACTGAAGATATGGGACACTGACAGAACACATGTCTAAATTCTACAAGGCTGGCCATAGATATCAAGTATCTAGGGCTCGAACCCATGACGGCAGTTGGCAGCGGACAATGCCATTCACCTGTACATTCGCATGCCGGCAGTGGCGCCAAGGAACAGTTCAGTTTTGGCTTTCCGATCCTCTGGCACCACGGAATCCAACGATCTTAGCGACCATTCAATCTGGTTAATGCCTTGAGAGCTTTCTATTGGAGCAGCTGCAAAAATTAATTCGACAATTTTAGTGTCTAATTTTAACTGGTTTCCAGTTTATAAATATTTTATAAGCAAAACACGTACAAGAATTATTGGCTACTGCGCGTTGAGACACTACGCCATTTCCATTTGTCTTGGACGCTGGCCAGGTGTAGATGTACACTTTGGATGAGCTGGACCCGGCGTCGATAATGACTCCGTACTGTGGGTGCGAGCGGTGACGAGATAATTATCCAGTAACAAGTTTATGATTACAGTATCAGTGACATTCTAAACACACAGAGATCTGTACTCAGTGACATTCTAAACACACAGAGATCTGTACTCAGTGACATTCTAAACACACAGAGATCTGTACTCAGTGACATTCTAAACACACAGAGATCTGGAATCAGTGACATTCTAAACACACGAAGATCTGGAATCAGTGACATTCTACACAGAGATCTGGAATCAGTGACATTCTAAACACACAAAGATCTGGAATCAGTGACATTCTAAACACACAAAGATCTGGAATCAGTGACATTCTAAACACACAAAGATCTGAAATCAGTGACATTCTAAACACACAAAAATGTGGAATCAGTGACATTCTAAACACAAATATCTGGAATCGGTGACATTCCAAACTAAAGTATCTGAGATCAGCGACATTCCAAACTGAAACAGCTGGAACCAGTGACATCCCAAACCGAGTCATCTGGAATCAGTGACATCCCAAACCGAAACAGCTGGAATCAGTGACATCCCAAACCGAGTCATCTGGAATCAGTGACATCCCAAACCGAAACAGCTGGAATCAGTGACATCCCAAACCGAAACAGCTGGAATCAGTGACATCCCAAACCGAAACAGCTGGAATCAGTGACATCCCAAACCGAGTCATCTGGAATCAGTGACATCCCAAACCGAAACATCTGGAATCAGTGACATCCCAAACCGAAACAGCTGGAATCAGTGACATCCCAAACCGAAACAGCTGGAATCAGTGACATCCCAAACCGAAACAGCTGGAATCAGTGACATCCCAAACAAAAAGCAGCTGGAATCAGTGACATCCCAAACCTAAACAGGGGACCAGTGGCCCTGGTTCTCAATCTCACCGCATCAATAGGCTGATTGCCAATGATAAACATTGTAATGATGGCGGCAGCACCGAACAGGCCAATAGCCAGTGCGGCCGCAGCTAAGATCCACCAATTAGAAGCCGAGTCCCTGGCCAGCACCGGTTCGGGGGGCGGAGGCGGCGGATCTGCAGTTTAGCAATGAGACGAGATAAACAAAGATGCATCTCGTATGAGAGATATTTAGATATTCAGGCGCTAATCAAGACTTCAAGACTAAATCCACTGGCTAGTGATAACTCGGCTCCAAATGTTCTGTTATGGACTTCCACGCCATGGTACGGAGGTACGATTTTGTACATTAATTTGAGGCTTAATTGGAATCTCGGCTTAACTCTGCTTGCCCGCTGGAAAAAAATTTCAGCGAGGACAGGCTGATGACGACAAGTTGACGACAAGCCACCCTGTCGTCGCCATGGCAAGTCGACCAATCAGAGGCCGATAGTGAAGCGGATCTGGAAGCGAGCATTTGCACGATACTACTGACTTGAACAAATACTAATTTTAGTAAATCGATAGTAGATCGACAAGGCTGTCATCTCTAGCCTGTCGTCGCTTGTAGTCACAGTGCCGTCGCTGCAATTTTGTCCCAGCGGGGCTGAAAATTAACGACCGTGAGGGCCAACCCCCAAGTGCGTATGGCTGCGTACGTATCCGCGCACACTAGTGTGCATGCTCAGGGGAGTCGGCGGAATGGGCAGTAATAATGGGCCTCTAACTAAAGCAAAAGTGCTCGAAGCTGCCTGCAAACTAACTGAACCCTCACCAGAGTCGAAGGCATAGATAACGTCGCCATCAGACAGGCCAGCAGCGGCCAATGTCAAGTCCAATGCCAGTTCGCTATGCAAATCATTGCGCAGTGACAATGTTGGCAATCTTCGAATTCTCATATGAGAGCAGAATTCGTCAAGAAGAGAGTCGAGAGTTCGATCAACGCCCAGACGCAGGTGCACCCGACCAGCAGCTTGACTGTAGGCCAAGTCGCACTTAACCGTGATGCTTATCACACCACCGCCTTGCATTTCAGTATTAGTTTATCCTGTCTTTTTAACAAACCACAATTTCTATGCTTATAATAAGCTAAGAATCAACAGCAAAAGTTTGTTATTTACAGTGTAAACATCAAATTTAGAAGATAGCTAAGTTTTACATGATATTGCATTATATATTGGTCTTTATCAATGCAAAATAGGCCACAGCAAACAGTACTCTACCACTGTGTGACTTTGTAGATACTATTTTATGAGCTAAAATGAAGGCATCAATTACATTGTCTATGCTTGTTTTTGTTTCTAAGAAAAAATATTATTGCCATTCTAACTTTCTAGATTATATTAACTCTAGGGTAATGCAAAGTCTACTGGAGGAATTTGAATAGATTCTTCCCAGTGGACTAACCAAAGGAAGAAAAGAAGGTTAGTTGCCCCTCTCCCCTAAGGCTAAGACTTGAGATATGAAACTTTCAAGGTTATTTAAATCTAGAATGAAATATTCTACTTACACTAAAATTATTTTGATATGATAGTTCTAGATTTTCAACAAACATAGCTATTAGTCAAGAATTTTTTGTTTTATATCATGTCCATAAACCATAGGTACTAGAGTTCTATTGTAGCTATGGATACAGCTATAGGATGTTACAGATATCGAGGTTCTTTGGCAAAGCATATTAGCATATCGAAGCTATTGATTTGATAGGATCAGGGTAGTAAAAAAGAATGTTGCCAGTTTCAAAGTGAGAAGAACTTATAAGTCCCTGGAATTTAGGACTTAAGCATCAAAATAGATTGTCAATGCCATGTCCACATTGTGGTTAGGTGGCAGAGGCTAAAGTTAAGATGAATGTTTTCATTTTCCAAGGGGGGCTCTAAAGCCCTTGCATGGATTTAGGGACTTAGCAATAGGTTCAATGCCATATGCATGCTCTGGTTGGGTGGTATGGGACTAATGTTAAGATGAATGTCTTTACTTTCAATGTAAAAAGAGCTTTTAAGTTACTAGGGTTGGGCACTTAAATCACAGAGTTTTGCTACCATGTGCATGTTTGGGTTGGGTGGTGGGACTCAAATTAAGATAAATGATGTCACTTTCAAGGGAAGCTCTTAAGTCCCTAGGGCCAAGGACAGATGGGGTTAGGATATTGGGGGCTAAATTTAAGATAAATGTTTTCACTTTCAATGTGAGAGGAGCTTTTAAGTCTTTAGAATTGGGGACTCAGGCAACAAAGACAAAATTTTTTCGATATTACAAGTATATTGAGGTTAAAATAGGGGGAGGGGAGGTTAAAGCTCAGGGAATCAAAAACATTTTTGACACTATATACACATTGTAGTTAGAATAGTAGGGGCTTAAGTTAAGATGAATTAAGCCAATAGGGAAGCTGCCTAGCATCTGCTACTATCAAATAAGGCTAGATTGCAAGAGGCTTCTTGGAAACCAACCAATAAGTAGGCCATCTCTGTTGCAAAAAAATCTTGGCAAGAATTGGCTACTTTTTTTACTTTAGTTACTTAAACAATATAAAAAGAGATAGAAAGGAGAGAAGGGAAACAGGAGAGAAAGAGAAAGTAGTGAGAAAGGGAAAAAGGGAATGAAAAAAGAGAAAGCATGTCGTCAATGTCGTCAATCAGCAAAATCTGAGCGCAGCATCTCATGAAGGAGAACTTGGCAAGTCAATGCTTCTAGGCTCCCACGACAAGCAAAGATTTGTCCATGCAGCAGCTTCTTTCTCTTTGGAAAGAAGGCAAAGTCAGCTGTTGACAAATCTAGAGAATAGGGTGGCAGTGAGAGCAGCACAAAATTTGCCTGCTCGATTGTCTCCTCTGTTTTCTTGGTCATGTGGGAGGTGCATTGTTGACATGCACAGCCGATGACAGAAGTGTGCAGCACACCTAGTGGTGACTATGTGGAGAAGCCTTAGGACAATGTTGATTAACTTTTAACTGTTCTTTCCTCAGCTTTTATGTTGCGCATGTTTTATTGATTTGTTGAATGTTTTGTTTTGTGCATCAGGAAAGCTTTAGTCTATGGAAATTTGTAAAAGTAGCACAAGGGGTGGGGCAGAAAAGTGCTCATATCTCAAGAATGCCAGCAGATACAGAAATAAACAGAAAGTCATTTTAATGGGTAGATAATTCTTTTTTCAACTGCAACAGACTTAATATTTCTGATTGGTGAGAAAAGGCTGTAGTGAAGAAAGTGCACTGACTTTAGGGACAGCCCTCATAGATAGACTTACTATAAGAATTTTTTAAGATATGGCTATAGATATGGATACAGAATGTTATGTTATGATAGACTCATAGACTCATTCTCTGTGTGTTTGATTTATGTCTATGGACACAACTAATAAACGAGTGTTAAAGAGCACTTATAACTACACAGCTGCTCTATATCCATACAAGCATCTAGAAACATAAGACTTCTGTGTCGCAACACAACATGGTGTCAGAGGTGCACTTGTGAAGAGCTCTGGATTTGAATTGTCAAATGCAGTACTGTGCTCAACTGGATCTGGATTCAAATGGATGGCGGGCTCAAACCCCCAAAGCCATTCTGCTTTGATGAGCACAAGGCGGAAAACTGGAGTAAATGGATTTCTGCGTTGAGCTCTATATGACTGCAACCAAGCGTGACGAATCACCGGCTAAAGTACAAATAGCGACACTGCTAACAGCCATCGGAGAAGAAGGTCGTGAGATTTATTCAACTTTCAAGAAATCGGAAGGAGACGAAGAGCTGTCGAAAGTGACAAAACTGTTCGAAGAATATTGCAAGCCGAGTGCGAACGAAACTTTCGAGCGCTACAAATTTTGGCAACGCAGGCAGAATGAGCATGAGAGCATTGACTCATTCGTCAGCGGCCTGAAACAACTTATCAAGACATGCTCATTCGAGAAGCCAGCCTACGAATTGACGGTGAACGAATCAATAATCAGAGATCAGATTGTCCTCGGAATCAGAGACACAGAGTTGCGAGAACGGCTTCTACGTGAGCAGGAGTTGATGCTAGATAAGGCTATATCTATCTGCCGTGCAAGTGAATCATCAAAGACCCAAGTGCGGATCATGACGGGAAACACCTCCGGAGAGATTTCGAAATACATCCAGAAAGAAGTCAATTCTGTTGTGAAGCCTCGCTCAACAGGCAGACCAGATCTCAAGTACAAGGAGAGACGACCGAACAAAAGGTTTGGGTCCAATGGAAAGCCGATGGTAGGAAAGTCGGAGGGTTGCTCATTCTGTGGTAAGAAACACAAGAAAGGTTCATGCCCTGCATATGGCAAGACGTGCAAATCTTGCGGAAAGCAAAACCACTTCAGCAACGTTTGTCGGAATAAGACCGTAAGAGCCTTGGATCGAAATACAAATGAAAGCTCAGAATCTGATCGTCAAGATTCGTGGGTCATGTCAGCATCTCTGCGACCGGGTGGCAACGACAGAGACAGTAGAACAACTGTTGGTATCAAAATCGAAGGTCAGCTGGTGAATTGCAAATGCGACACAGGAGCGGACGCAAATGTACTCCCTGAACATCTGCTTAGGCGGATTGCACCAAACACGTCGATACAAGCAACGTCTTGCAGACTCTTTTGCTATAAAAGGTCGCGCCGAACAGTCGCAGGGAAGGTACAATTGAAACTGGAATATGAAGGAGTCAAGCATGAAAATGAATTTATTGTGATTAAAGAGAGGCTCATTCCACTCATCGGATGGAAAACTGCAGAAGAGATAGGCCTGGTGAAATTCAACTTCGGAGTTTCTGTTCAACCTAAAGGGTTTAAGTCCACGTGGACAGATGAAAGATTTCTTCGAGAGTATCCCGATGTCTTTGAAGGAACAGGTTGCTTACCTGGGAGTTATCACATCAGCCTGCGCGATGACAAAGAATCTTGGATGGATCGCCCTCGAAGAATCCCGTTTGCAGCAATGCAACCTTTGAAGGCTGAATTAGATCACCTGGTTTCGGATGGACTCATCACCAAGTGTGATGAGCCCACGAAGTATGTTTCAAATGTGGTCGTCGTCTAGAAAGCAGACAAGACTATACGTCTTTGCCTAGACTCTCAGCATCTGAATGCCAACATAATGAGAGAGCAGTATCAGATACCGTCTTATGACGAAATTATTGCAGAAATTGGAAACGCTGCTCTGTTCTCAACTTTTGATGCGACTGCGAGTTTTCACCAGATTGCATTGGATTATGAAAGTTTGTTGATGACGTGCTTTCACACACCTTTTGGACGATATCGTTGGCTGAGAATGCTCTATGGAATTTGTTCCGCATCGGAAGTCTACCAGAAGCGAGTTCGGGAGGAGATCTCAGACAAGATCAGAAACTGCAACAATTTTATTGACGACTTCATTGTTTGGGGCAAGACTGTTGAAGAACACAATGAAGCTGTGAGGCAGCTTATGGAAATGTGCCATGCAAAGAATTTGCGCCTGAATTATAAAAATCGGAAAGTCGGATTGAAGGAGTTGAAATTCCTCGGCAACATACTTTCGCACACTGGAATTAAAGTCGACCCAGACAAAGTAAAAGCAATGCGCGATATGCCCCGACCAGATACTCTATCCGGCAATTTGAGAAAGCAGCAACTTATGCGATTTCTAGGATGTGCAAATTTTTTGTCCAAATTCATTTTGGATCTGTCATCTAAGGCAGCACCGCTATGCACATTGCTGACGAAGAATGCTCAGTGGAACTGGACAAATGAACACAAAAAAGCGTACGAATCAATTTTGCAGAGTCTTTGCGACGCACCAGTCTTAGCTCGCTATAACCCGAATGCACCACTTACTCTGTCAGTCGATGCTAGTCAACACAGTCTCGGAGCAACTATCCTGCAAGATGGACACCCGCTGGAATACGCTTTGTCATCACTGACGCCATCCAACGGAAGTATGCTCAGATCGAAAAGGAACTTTTGGCTATTGTGTTTGGCTGCAAGCGATTCCACCAGTACGTCTGGGGACACAAGGTAACGGTCGAGAGCGACCACAAGCCACTAGAGAACATCTTCCGGAAGCCAATTTCAACTCTTACAGCAAGATTGCAGAGACTGATGCTACTAGTTCAGAAGTACAACCTGCACATTATATATGTTCCCGGTAAGGACTTGCACATTCCAGACACTCTAAGCCGCGCTTTCTTAAAGAACGTACATGCCTCTAAACAACTCGAAGATGACATTGAAGGTCATGTGCTCGGTGTTAGAATGTCGGTTGGATTCCCAGAACTGATGCAGAAACTGGAAAATGAAACGGCAAAGGACTCAACACTGCAACAACTCGCTGAGATCATCGGTGTTGGTTGGCCTCACCACAGAAGCCAGCTTGTGACTGAGCTTCGTTGCTTCTGGAACGTCAGACATGATCTGACTGCGCATGGCAATCTGATCTGGATGAAGAACCGAATAGTCGTTCCAAACTCAATGAGAATGGAAGTGCTACAGAAGCTGCATACTGGACACCCTGGAATTGTGAAGGCAAGCTTAAAGGCGTCAGAGAGCGTCTACTGGCCTGGAATTAGATGTGATATTCAAGAAATGACTTCAGCGTGTGCATTGCCTGCCAGGAAAGCCAAAGAAAGCCACAGAAGGAACCGATGGTGGCTCAGTGCCTACCGGACTACCCATTTCAGGAATGTGGCATAGATATTTTCCATATTGACGGGAAGAATTTCCTGATATATGTTGATAAATACAGTCGGATGATCGAATACACTAGGATCAACAATACTTCAGCTGCCTCCGTGATTCCCGCAACTAAAGAAGTATTTCCAGACCTATGGAGTTTGCAAGATTTTAAGATCTGACAATGGACCTCCATTCTCGGGAAGAGAATTTGGTTGTTTCGCGAAAGAGTACGGCTTCAAGCATGCTACATCATCGCCGAAGTACAGCCAGTCCAACGGATTAGCGGAAGAGGCGTTCAGACGATCAAGAATATTTTAAAGGCAGTTCTGAAGAGCAATGAAGGCAAGCACATGTGCACTGCTGCATTACAAGAACACTCCTATCGAGCATGGAATGCCATCACCGCGCTGAGCTAGTCTTTGGACACAAACTGCGCGCTATGATTTGCCGATCCCAAAAAGCAGATCTAATTCCTAGACAGGTCATGTCCAGGAAAGTACTGCAGAAGCTAAAGGACCAGCAGAACAAGGCCGAAGAATATTACAACCGTGGATCTAAGGAGAGGAGAAATTTGGTTGTGGAGAAAAGGTTTGGATGCAAGAATCAACACGACGATGGCAGCCAGCAGAAGTGCACATGAGAGTGAATGACCATTCTTATAAAGTTCGCGATGAACAAGGAAAGCTACTACGTTGGAAAAAATCGTTTTTGACTCAACGGACTGGAGCAGCAGAAGAATTGCTGTTCCACAAAGAGAAACCCTTGAAGACGCAATTTTATACTACCTGTTTAAACTACAGCTTCTCTTTTGCAATAACCTTAGCAATCCTTGTGAGCCTTAACATCTTAGCTATTCCTTTTGCA
>NIVC01000522.1:445000-550995 GCA_002269645.1 Macrostomum lignano | reverse complement strand
ACAGCGGAAATTAATTAAAATATTAAAATAAAAAATGACAAAGATTGAAACCAGTAACCATCAATAAACTCAATAAAATCATTGAATCAAAGAAACGCAGGTATTATATCAATTAAAGGTGCAAAGTAAAAATCGATCCCACGCAGCAAATACTTCAGTGTAATGAACAAAGACACAGCATCACAGATGAAAAGTCAGGAGGAATCCTACCATTAGCAGCTCTTATTCCCGATCATTGCAGGCGCTGTAAGTGCCGCAGGTGGTGTAGCTGGAGGTGTAGCAACTGCTGTTAAAGCTGGTAATGATAGAGCCCACCAGCTTGAATTGCAAAAGATTGCAAGAGACAAAGGTATAACAATTAAGGCAGGAGAGGCTGCCCCGATCGTGATGATTGTGAGCATGAAAATTCTGTAAGCAAGTCTGACATTGTCAAAGCCATCATGACACTGCACAATGCTGGGTTTACAATAATGCGCATGTGATGAGGTTTAAAACCCCACTTTATCCAGCTTCATAAACCTAAACGCTACTGATAGGATGTAGAAACAGTTCAACTTTTCTATCAGGGTGGTCACCCTCAAAATTTTTTTTATATTTTAGAGAAAAAAATGCCAAAAGCTAATCCAGCAAAAGATTTAGTCAACAAAATTTTTCAAAAGGCGTCTCATTTCAAGACAAAAGTAATTTACTAAGAGAAGCATGCAAACAAAAGTTCAAACACCGACCCTGGTCACCTGGGAAGCTATGAAAAACAGTTGGAAATCATCAATCAATTAGAATCCAACCAGTATGTGCCTATAAAAAATCCTGCAAAGGAACACCAAGAGAGGAGTCGCAACTTAGTTAACAAATTACGAAACTCTCACTGGTGAAAAAGCAAAGTACCCACAAAATAAGCAGGAACAAGAGAAATTAGAGCAATTAATCCATTTAAAAGAGTCGGAGCTTGCCATGAAGAGATTAATTTTGCACAGAGGAAGTTTACAGAACATTACATAGAGTACACAATCCCATAAGCAGACCACCGCAAACATCTACGACTATAAAGACAGCATCCAATCAGTTGTTGATCACCACACTCAAAACACGCAAGACCTTTAAACTACAGATATCATTCAAGATTGCGTTTTATATGCCTGCAAAACCCACTGAGCATCTCGAGTATTACATGACAACAAAGGCAAAGCCATTCACCCCAACAGACACACTGGATCCTTTCCTTCAAGATGTCAATAAGAAAATTGAAGCGTTTACATCCAGAGGTTCCGGATGGGTCGTGGAGGGATTCAAAGAGCGACTGTCATGGTCATGAAATATGACCCACTTAAAGCCTCCTCTTATATAGAGCTCCCATAAGCTAGCCGGCAAAAAAGCTTGCATAAATGTTAAAAATAAAGACAATTGCTGTGCTCTATGGGCAGTTCTTTCTGCACTTTTTAGTGTCCCACACCACCGCGAAAGAACCTCAAATTATCAAAATTATTTCAACTACTATCTCATCGAATGCGAAAAGAAGGGAATCAGGTTTGACAAAGGAGGCTTGGCATCTCTCAGATCCCAAAGCTAGAAGAAGTGTTTAATAACAAAATTAGAATCACAGTCTTTGAGTGGAGTGAAAAAACTGAGAAAGTTCAACCGGTCAGATGTAGCAAAGACGTTTTAGATCCTGAGGGGAAAAGGCGGACTGAAGTGGATCTTCTAGTGATTGGTAATTTACTAGAGGAGGCTCACTATGTTTGGATTAAAGATCTTTCAAGACTCATTCACAAGCAGTTGAATAATCATCACGAGGCTGTTGCCATCTGCCGCTTGTGCCTTAAGCATTACAGTGACTGCTGAACGCTTTGAAAAAGCTAACAGAGCATGAATTATCATGCGAGGATCACCCAACAAACTGCTTCTTCCTTCAGCTGAAGAGAAGTATCTCCGTTTTAAGAACTATCACAAGATGGAGAAGCTCCCATTTGTTTATATGCTGATTTCGAATGCTCAATCGTGCCAGAAACTCAAAACAAACTCAAACTCAAAAACATGTCCCAATCAGTAGCATATGCCTTTATTACTACAAAAGGACTTGTTGAGTATAATTATTTCTTTGGAGAGCAGTGTGTGGAGCAGTTTATTGCCAGAATGTTAGAGTTGCAAAAAGTGATTAGCACCCTTCAACCTGTTCCAATAATGATGACTGAGGAGGATGAAAGCAATTTCCTATCAGCAACTCAATGCACATCTGCAGGAAACATTTAACTTGCACTAATATTAAAAACCCACCGTTAGGGACCACTGCCACTTTACTGGGAAATTTAGAGGTGCAGCGCATAACACCTGTAATCTAAAGCTAAAATCGAACATTCATGATCTAACGATATTTTGTCACAACGCAAAGAACTATGACATGCATTTAATAGTTGAAAAAATCGGCATGATTCCAGACATACACCTTGATTGCATCGCAGAGAACAAGGAGAAGTTTAAGTGTGTTGATATTAAACAGGATAATTCGGGTACAGGTAAAATAAGACTGAAGGATTCATATCAATTTCTAGCTGCCAGTCTAGACGAACTAAGCAAGAATCTAAAAGATGAACAATGTACATATACAAAGATGTTTGCAAGTAAAATTAACAACACTGATGAATCATTTAAACTCCTGAGAACCAAAGGCTTCTACCCCTATGAAAATATTACTGGTATCACGTATTTGAAGAAGGTTTACCACCACAGGAGAAGTTCTTTTCAAAGCTAACAGACTCTGGAATCTCTGACAAAGACTATGAGCACGCGAAGCATGTCTATAATTACTTTAATTGTCAAAACTTCTTCCAGTATCACCTGCTTTACCTCTTCACAGATGTGTTTCTGCTGGCCGATGTGTTTGAAACCTTCAGATACACCTGGTACACAGCATATGGCCTCGATCCAGCACATTATGTGTCTCTGCCTGCCACTAGCTGGGAATCTTTGCTTAAAATGAAATGGGATCAAGATCCAGATTGGTACATTGAACTTCTTACAGACATTGACATGTACAATTTTGTCGAATCGTCAAAGCGAGGGGGAATCTCAATTTGCGTTAACAGGTATGCAAAAGCAAACAATCCCTACATTGAATCTTACAATAAGGAGCAGCCCTCAAACTACATTACTTACTTGGACGCTAATAATCTCTACGGGTGGGCGATGAGTCAAGATCTTCCAGTTAGAGATTTTCGATGGCTACCCTCATCAGAACAAAGTGGGACTTTTCATTGGCTGCCATTTATGAGGTTGATGTTTACATTCCACCAGAGCTTCACGACTATTTCTCTGACTTTCCACCCTTCCCAGAGAACATCAAGTGCCCGAAAATAATCGAAACTCCCAATGATAATAATGGAACTTGGCACTGTCAGGAACAGAAAAAGAACATACAGAGAAACTAACACAGAATCTAAACAACAAGACACGTTACAAAATCCATTACAAACTGCTTCAGTATTTTATCTCACTTGGTTGCAGGGTCACCAAAGTTCACAGGGCTCTTACATTTACAGAGGAAGCGTGGATGAAACCCTACATTGATAAGAACACCCAGTTTAGGACCAAAGCAACCAACGACTTTGACAAGAACCTCTTTAAGTTGGCCAACAACTCTGTCTATGGCAAGACTCTTGAGAATGAGCGGAAAAGAACAAACCTGAAACTTGTTACCTCATCAGAGCCTGATGTTATTCAGGCAAATATGTCAAAGCCAACATTCAAAGAACTCCATATCTTTAATAGCTACTTAGGTGTGATCATATTTTACAAAACCAAGGTGACGCTGCGCAAGCCGATCTATACAGGTGTCACTGTTCTCGACGAATCAAAACGTCTGATGTACCAGTTCTTCTATGGCATGAAGCAGCAGTACAAGGATAAAATGAAACTCTTGTACACTGACACAGACAGTTTTATTATGGACATTCAAACAGAAGACATTTATCAGGACATGCTGCAGCAAAAAGATTTGTTTGACTTGTCTGAGTATGATGAATCTTGCAGGACACAGAATGGCGATCAAGTGTTTGACGCCACTAACAAGAAAGTGATTGGGAAAATGAAGGACGAGATTGCTGGTGACATAATCACTGAATTCATTGGGTTGAGAGCAAAGTCCTATTTTATAAAATGTGAGTCGTCAGACCCAATAAAAAATCAAAGGGAATTCCGAAACGTGTGTTAGGAAGGAAATTAATGAAGCTGAATACAGAGACGCCTTGAATTGCAACAAAAAGACATCACATGAGTTCTCAAAGCTACAATCTAAAAACCATATTATTCACACAATTCAGCAAAAGAAGATTGGACTGTCAGGTGCAGATAACAAGAGATTCATTTTTGATGACAATATCAACAGTCTACCGTTCGGGCACTGGAGATTAGGTTTAGGAGGTGGAGTTAGGAGGTTAGGAGTATTAGGTTATGGAGGTTAGGTTAGAGATTGTTTAGGTTTAAGAGAAAGTTTAATAAACCTCATAAAAAATGACGACAAATAACTTTCTTGAAGATTTGGCTAACGAACTGGAAATCCCAAACTTTAGAGGAATATTTATGAGGGACACTCTGCCTGATTTTCCTCTAAGAAAAGAATGCGGCATCATGAACTTTGACACCACCGATAAGCCAGGATCTCATTGGGTTTGCTGGGTGATTGATCCCGATCGCAAGCACAAGTGTTATTACTTCGATAGCTATGGGACGGCAGTACCAGAAGAGCTAAGAAATTATATGAAGGGAAAAAATAATAAAAAAATTTATCGCTCAGACTTTATTCTCCAAGGTCTTAGCAGTGATATTTGCGGTGAGCTGTGCATGACTGTTTTGTATGCAATGACCAAAACACGAAAGACCTACAAGGAAATTATTCGCTGTGTTTCATAGGGTTCATTGTGCATTTCTCGTTGTCTTCTCGTTGTCCTTCTTTCCACATAATGTTGAAGAACTTTCTCGAGTTCATTTCTCAGCTGACTCATGTCATCAGTACCGACCATGTTCAAGTTCATTCGAATTGATTGTTCATAAAGATCCTGAATGGTTTTGAACTCATCCTCTGAAATGAACTTATCCTCGATTGCCCTTGAAATGTACCCTATGATTGAGTGTGCACCCCTTTCTCTTTTACTTGCTTCTCCTGTAGCTGCTTTAGTTTTTTTCGCCTGTTTCGCGCTAATGCTCCAGTAATTGCTGAAATAAGTCCACATGCAGCACCCACAGAGCCGAGCGGGATTGCGATTGGGGCTGTGATGACTGGCAACACTGAGACAGCTGCAGCAGATCCAGATAGAACAGACACAGATCCTAGAATCATATTGCTGTAGTCGAAAAATTTACAGTGGTTGTCATAGCGCTTAATTTTCTTTGTGTTGTGGAAAATATTTTTTTCAAGATCATCGCGCATTTTTTGAATCTCCACTAGTCGAAACTGTTGAGAGTTACAAGTAATGACGGGGTAGAGTTTTTGTTGCTCATATTGGGGTGCACTAGGTGCACTAGGTGTTGTGGGAGCGTTCGGATCATAAAGAGAATTTTGAGCATCCATTTTTAAGGGAATTTTTTTAAAAAAATCGGCAACTAGTTGGTGGTGGTTAGATTTGTTTTACGGTTGATTGCTTCGTCTGCAGTGACGGCAACAGGTCTCTGAATCTGCCTATTCATTATCTGTGAGCTCCATTCTACGCATGATCTCAAACAAGTCGGTTGGATCACTTGTTTCCCTTGTGGTCTGTGGTGCCTCTTCAGCGTCAATGTTTTTGAGATTATGCAAGCGTTCAAGACGACCGATTCTTCTCACCGATTTCTGCCATTCGGTAAAAACTAAATCTACAAAGACTTTATTTGCAGTAATTCTTACTTTGATTTGATCATGCAACGCTGTTGACTGAGTCATGAACTCTCCTAAATTCCTCACTTTACCTGTGTTGGTTGCGACGTTTTCTTTAATTCTATCATGCAATGCTGTTGACTGGTTCATGAACTCTTCTAAATTCCTCACTTTAACTGTGTTTGTGAAAACTCCTTCTTCAAGAATGCGCATCCGCCTATCAATGGAGTTTCTCAGAAGATTAATTGTCGATGCTAAATTTGTTCTTAAACCGTTGATTTGCGAGACTATCGAAGTTATTTCTGACCTAAGTTCATTAGTGCTGTGACAACTGTGCATAAAGCTTATCACTGTCAAACTTCTGTCTAGCTACTTTAAGCCTGAGATCTTCTATGTTTATCTGTAGCTGGTGCATGGAGCGCTCTAATTGTTTCAGTCTGTTTTTATTCAGTTTGATCTCTGGGATCTTTTCGTCGCTGTTGATATATCGCCTGTCAAGGATGGATATTTGAGCTGATGTAAGAGCGCTGTTGCCAGAAATGGATTCACCTGCAAAGTTTATTGACATCTTTTAATAGCAAATTTTAAATTACAGTTCTTTTTTCTTTGCTGATAATCACAAACTGGTAAGGCTGATTCCACTTGTCATAGCAAAGATTAACGAATTCCTCTGTGAAATCTTTCTGCTTGAGTTTTTTGTTGGATTTATGAAATAGGCAGGCGCAATGACCTCATTGTAAAATCTTTTTAACCTGTCCTGTGGAATGGTTGGAAACAGGAGAATCAGATTGCAGTTCCCACGAATTGTTTTGTTCGGGAGCTCGAACCAGTTCTGTGCAATGTAAATTACATTACAATTGTTATGTCGTCCTCTTGTAAAATAGTTTTCTATCTGCTTCTGTGGGCCTGTCATACAATCATCAAAGACGATCAAATGCTTTCTCCCCTTTTCTAGCTCATCTGGTTGGGGTAGAAGTTTGGTCTTTGGATCAGCCTGTGGATCTCCATAGGTGAACACTTTAATGTTCTGCCATTTTTCATTGTCTTTGAGGTGCTTTGAATATTCAGCAGCTACAATTTCTGGGTTACTGGGAAGGCTTATTTGGTTATTAAAACATGCAATAATGTCCTCTTTGTTCAGCTTGTTTTGAAACCCTGCAATCAACATTCTATACTCATCTTGATACAGTGTGGGAGAGTAGATGTGCAGAGTGTCATAGTCGATAAAGCCAGGTCTAAGAAGCATGTTAAAGACTCTGAATGTTTTACCTGAACCTGATGAACCAACAACAATGCATCTGAAATGACTCGGAATTGACTCGTGATGAGAAAACTTAATCTGATTACGCGTCCAGTGAGGATTGAAGTCGTTTGAGAAGTCCATTTTTTCTATGATTGAAAAAAAATTAAATAATAAATCATTTAGATGTGTCATTTCGGGACTTGAATGTGTCGTTTTGGGACTTAGATGTGTCATTTTGGGACTTAGATGTGTCATTTTGGGACTTAGATGTGTCATTTCAGGACTAGTCTTATACTCTTACATGTCTTGTACCCTTGAAAAGTACCCTTTAGTCAAATTTGAAACCGCTTCCCTTTTTAATGCTAGCTCTCATCTTCTCATAGACTGCAGGGTCCACATTGTCTGGATTTGGGGCCAGCGGAGCCAGCGGTTGAATCTCTTGTTTAGGTGTTACAGTCTCCTTTATCTTTTTGGCTGCTGTGGCTACACTGCCAGCCGCTTCGGCAACGTTCTTGATGTTCTCTTTGTTCTCTCCAATGACCTTAAAAATCTTGGCCCCCTGAGCGATCAAATCGGCAAGACCGTTCCCTGAGCGTTCTTTTCTTGGATAGTGGCCTGCAGGGAAAAGTCCAGATCCGCGTTTAATGAGATTAAGTTCCTCTTTGTCATAGTATTTGTCAATGTCTTTTTCGAAAATAAGTGGCATCTTTTTAAATAGAAATTTATTTTTTGTTAAACCGCGAAAGCAGAAGCTCTCTCGCCCTCTTATCGATGTATTTTCTCTCAAGCATTTTATTGAGGATGTGAACGAACTCTTTTCTATTCTCATCTTTCATTCCGGTCTTTGCTGCTCCTAGAAGAACCGCTACTCGCTTGTAGATTTCAGCTATTCCTTTTCCAGTTGAGGCGTTGGTCTTGAGGTTGTGGAGTTGGTTGGGCTTGTGGCTGCTGGGGAGGTGATGCAAAAGACTGCTCACTTTCAGAGATGGAACTGTCATGTGGCGCCTGTCTTTGTTGAGGTGTGAAAACTCTTTGCTTGATTCTGTTCATTCGATCTGGAGAGTGTTGTTCTAAGAGTTGCCAGGCATCTGGGTGATCATTTTTATATTCAGCTACTTTCAAAGGGTCTAACTGCTCGAGTTGACTAAGTACTTGTTCTTCTGTGGAATGTTGCTGCTGTTGTGGCGGTTGCTGTTGTTGTTGTGGTTGCTGTTGCTGTTGTTCTAGATATTTTATGACTTCCGCCTGATCTGGCAAATCGAACCATTGTTTAAAGTGATTGTACTTTTTGAATCTAGTCAGGTTGACACCGTTATCATACATAAGTCTCAGGACTTCTGGGGCCTTTAGTATTGCTATATCTCTAGCAAGAGCAAAAGTCACTAGATCTCTATAGTTCTTTAGCTGTTTGTCCGAGATTCTCTCTTGGTTCTTGGTCATAAAAGTCAGTAAGGTTTCTGTGAAAGGAATTTTCATAGCTTCTGAGCCTTTGACAACAGAAATATTTTCCTTATTTATGTCGATATAATATTCCACTGGTTCATTATAAATGTTTTTTCTCCACATACTTATTCCAAATACATATTTCCCATCATGTTCGACACGCTCTACTGGTCCAAAAATGTTATCTGTCACTTTTAGTTGCTGTTGTGGTTGTGATTGTTGTGGTTGTGATTGTTGTGGTTGCGGTTGTGTCTGTGGTTGCGGTTGTATCTGTGGTGCTTCTGGAATTTTGCCCAAAGCCTTTTGCACTTGGGTTTCCTGTATGTCGTCGATAGTTTCTTTGACCTGATCAATATTTTTCTTAGCTTCTCCATACCCGGGTTTATGAAACTCTGTAGCTGCTTGGACAAACTCATTGTAGGATTGTTGCTCCTTATTTATTAGCCCGGTAACTCGTTTCTCTGCTTGTGCTAGCTTCTCCAATTCAGATATCTGCTGTGTACTTTTCCGCTTCATTTCTTATTTTATTTTATTTTTAGTTAAAAAAATGAACGACCCACTGACACCAGTTTTCTACAAAATTAACAAGCCTATTTTGAGTGATGATAGCACAATCAAAGCGACACAAGTTAGAGTTCCGAGTCACGAGAACCAGAATGAAACTAATTTGGGTCCAGGTCAAACACTGACATTTGTCGTCTCTGGTTAGTGTGCACAGTCTTAAGAGCGGCTTCCATATGACATTTCAATTCAAGACAAAAGGTGGTGCGGATGCGGCTCGTGCTAACGTTGACAAGCATGATGCGGATGTGGCTCTGATCAGTAACTTTTGGGCGTACATGTTCAAGGAGTTTAGTGTATCGAATGGGAGCACTGAGTTGGAGCGAATCGCCAACTTTGGAATTGTCTATGACGCTCATTGTTTGATCGAGAATCCTGATTTTATTCAGTTGGGAAGTGGTGCGGGTTTTATTGCAGATGAAAAAGAAGGAGACATCAATGACAGTGGCTATAAAAAG
Organism: Macrostomum lignano; assembly: GCA_002269645.1. Classification (NCBI taxonomy): domain Eukaryota; kingdom Metazoa; phylum Platyhelminthes; family Macrostomidae; genus Macrostomum; species Macrostomum lignano. The sequence goes on along the minus strand of NIVC01000522.1, from coordinate 541,448 downwards.
AGGAAGAAGAGATACAACTATGCATTGCAAGGTGCTGATGATGCTGCTAAAAACCCGCTGTATCGGTCTGTTGATGTATTTGTACCACTGAGATTTATGAGTGGATTCTGTAATAAATTTAATCGACTGACTAGTAACTTTAGCTACACATTTAGACTGACTAGAGATGATCGCAGTAGAGTGTTGTGGACTGGGGCGGACCACACAAGGATGGAGGTGAAGCTAACCGGAATCGAGCTGTATTTGGAAGTCATTGAGCCAAAGACTGCACTAAAAGCAGACTATCTTAAGGCAATAGAGAAGGACATTGATGTTGCATACACGGCCTACATGTGTCGAGATGAGCGAAACGAAACTAGAACAAACATCTGCATCAAAGAGGGATCATGCAGCAATCCAAGGTATATCATTATTAATATGAGAAACCCAAATAGCATTATACGCTACACGCATGGAGACGTGCGGTCCATTCAGCATGAAATCAGTGATAATCTTTACCCTGCACTGCCACAAAATGGAAATTTCAGTCAGAACAAGATTAGCAAATTTTACAGCGAGTTGGTCGACTTGGCTGTGAAAGAGAACAACGGAATTGCTATCACAGCTCTTCAATATGGAACTCTATATCCAATGTTTGGCGCTGATGTGTCTGCCAGACAAATGCCTACTGATAACAGCCCTGTGAATATCGTGACTAACATTGAGAGGACTGACGCAACACCCGTGGACTTGTACATTATCTATGCATTTGAGAGGAAGGTGAAGCTTAACATGATCAACAATTCATCCAGTAAAGTTTAAATATTTTTTTTTGTGGGTGGAAAAATGGAAGCGATTGCTGAAAGACTAAATAATATTATTTCACACTCCAAGGAGAGCATTCCTATTACAATAACTGGGCGAATTAATGACTCAAACGGGATGTTTGTTGAAAAATTAGAGCAGGCGATTCGCCTGGATCCAGGCGCTAATTACCATGTCTATCTTAACGACTTCACTGGTTGGTCAAACGTTCCCAATGTGATGGCAGCAAATAATAAGTTTTATTACAAATGGAAAGGTGCAGCAGCAGACCCTGTGGTATTCCATGTGAGCACGCAAAGTGTGGATACCTACAATAACTTTCTAGAAAATGTCTTTACTAAGAGAGGCCATTTTGAGACACCTGATGCGAGTAAGCCAGAGAAGAAACTGTTCCCTGTCAAACTAACCTATGATCTCACTGTAATGAGAGTGGTCATGCAAGTTCACAAAGATGCGGAGGTTGAGTTTAAAGATGACACTTGGTATAGGGAACTGGGATTCGAGAAGAAAGTTTATAAGGCAGAATCCGCGGCGCGGACTGCCACTCAAGCATTGGGGACCGTTAGCATGGCCCGGGAAAGTGTACGCGGTTTGTTCTTAGCACCCAATATAGCAGACATTGTAAAGGGTTTGAATATTCTAATCAGAACTAATCTCAGTCTTGATTGGGTATTTAAGGGAAAGCGAACGAATATTTTGTACAATATCTCCAACTCTGTAGCTGGAGGACAGATGGTGGTAGAGAAACCAAATCCAGTGAAAAGAGTTGTATTGAGTAATAAGGAGATTCACGAGATTGTGCTACAGTTTGAGACTGAAGATGGGGTGGGTGTTGATTTTAATGGGGAAGAGTTTGTATTGACGTTAATCATTGAGAGAATGTGAGAAAATGCGTTCCCTTTTAAGTATGCTTGCCGAGAATAGAGTGGTATGAAAAAATGCGCGCATGTGTACTCAAAATCTCTTACGTGTGTGGGCGCAGCGCGCGTGGGGGAGAGAGATTTTCACTTTAACTGAGCCCAGCCGAGGAAGAATTCCGTCTCGAGGGAAGGCCAGAATGCAAACGATTTCGGCCTCGCGCGAGGCCAAAATGAAAACGATTTCGGCCTTTTGGCCTTTTTGGCCTTTTGGCCTTTTGGCCTTTTGGTTTTTCGGTTTTTTAACGCAACTGCCTAATGATTTCTGCAAAGTTATAGTAGCTGTCGTAATCTTTTACATAGGTTACTCCATACTTATGAAACCAGTGTCTTTGAAGAGCTAGATTAATATTAGGGGCATTGATATCAACATCGGGCCAATATTTTCTCATGTACTCGCTGCATTCCTTCTTGCATTGGTACTTGGATTTGTACAATGGATGAGGCTGAGTATAATAGGAACCTGGAAAGACAACTGGAAACATTTTTATTGAGAATTTAATTTTTTTTCAAAGGGTAAGGACCCTGCGCTGATGATTTAAAGTCTTAGGGATGTGGTAGCACGTTGCGGATTGAATGTGGGGAGAAGAATGCAGATTATTTTCTGATTGTTTCGAATATGCTATGGGTGGATGTCAGTGGATTATAATGGGATTATGTTTGAAGTTTTCGGAACAAGTAGGACACCTGTTATGCTCTGATTCTGTCAGGGATAATATGGATGGATTTAATGGGATTATGGAGGACGTTTTGTGAGCGAGTGCGACCCCCCTTTTTTCTGATTCTGTCGGGGATAATATAGATGGATTTAATGGAATTATGGAGGACGTTTTCGGAGCGAGTGCGACCCCCCTTTTTTTCTGATTCTGTCAGGGATAATATGGATGGATTTAATGGGATTATGGAGGAGGTGAAAAATTTTGTCCCAGAAGCCCCCTCATGCCTTCTACTATAAAGCCTTTGATCAAGTTTGAAGAGTTTCTACCTACATGCAATCTACTATTGTATTATTGTAATATTTTGAAGCTTTACAATAATAACGGAAGATTACAGCACTGCTAGAAAGTAATTTTGAGTGACTGGAATATATTAATGATTTTTTTCAGCTATGGCAGAGTTTAAGCAATGGAATTGCCCTCACGATAACAAAAACAGAGACCACATCACCATAAGCAACGCGGGTAAACAGAGGAGCCTAAATGAGAGCAAAGGTTAAAAATTTGTAAAGTCAGGCGCGAGTTGACTGACCAGGCTTGATAAATTTGAGGCTGGAGCAGCCAGGTAGGCAGACAGGAATTGAGACTCTCTGAACACGCAAACCTGACTACTGCTAACAACGATCTAAGTAAGTAGTATAACAGAAGAAACGAATTTTAAATGAAGAAACAGCTTTTAGAACAGAGAATGAAGAAATTCAAGCGAAAATAATATAGCACAAATAAGAAAGTGCTCAATTACCTGACGATTTGGATAATTAATCACTGATACAGTTTTAATACGGAATCAAATCGATTATTGGTGGAATTAACATGCCAGTTTGTGCTGTCTTCTGTTGTTAAATTTCGTTTTTAAAAAACCGTAGTTGTGAGTCATTAATAAAATTCGACAAGTGAAGTGAATTATGAACTGGGTTACCAAGGACCCTCAAATGCGGAAGCTGTCCCCTTTGCCGTCGATATGCCTCAGGCGCAGGTAGAAATCCGAGCCGACACCCTGCATGGTTTCGAAGGTGAGGCGGCCGCCAAGGTAGTGCGCGTAGGCGCGCGAGGTTGGCAATCCGAAGCCGAAGCCGTGCATCGGGCCCACCGAACGGGACTCGGAGACCCGGTCGAAGAACGACTCATTCTCGTCGCTGTGCTTGCCGGAAGTTGAGAAATGGTACTCAAATATGCTGGTCGCGATGTCGTGCGCAATGCCGCCGCCGCGATCGCTGAAGCTGCAAATTTTAATGTAATTAGCAAAAATAGACCGTTATACGCTATTTTTTCTACTCATCGGTAACTTTAAGTAGGGTAGTGCGAACATTTCTAGCGCTTTTTGATTAATGTGTGAGAATGAACGCACACACGCAACCCAGCCAAGACTATTCAAAACTGCTTCTTAAGTTATTCTAGAAAATTATTCTACGAAATAATTTTAAATTCGAGAACAATGGAGAGTCTAGAAATGGCGCTAGAGAGTCTAGAAATGGCGCCAGATAGTCTAGAAATGGCGCCAGATAGTCTAGAAATGGCGCTAGAGAGTCTATAAATGGCACCAGAGTCTAGAAATGGCGCCAGATAGTCTAGAAATGGCGCCAGATAGTCTAGAAATGGCGCTAGAGAGTCTATAAATGGCACCAGAGTCTAGAAATGGCGCCAGGGCCAGAGAAGCTAGAGTAGAAATGGCGCCAGAGAAGCTAAAAATGGCACCAGAGAATCTAGAAATGGCGCCAGAAGAAATAGAAATGGCGCAAGGAAAGCTAAAAATGGCGCCAGAGAATCTAGAAATGGCGCCAGAAAAACTAAAAATGGTGTCAGAAAAACTAGAAATGGCGCCAGAGAAGCTAGAAATGGCGCCTAAGACGCAAATACAGTCGTACAGACTCACCGAATAATGAAATCGACATCATTGTTAGCCACTGTGATGGTGACCTCGGGCAGGGAGCCGACCTTGGCCCTGTTGTGCTCAACCGTGGCGCGGAACGCGTTCTTCAGCACCTCGGTAACGATGTACTCAACCGGCTGGATGATGTAGGAGAAGGCCGCCTTCCTGTTGCCGTTGATCTTCACCGCAGGCGCCAGGCCGTACTTCATCTGGCACAGCTTGGCCACGTGAGCGGCCCGGCTGTCGATGAGGTCGCCAGGGCAGAACCGGGTGCACACGACGCCGACAAAGTCCGGACGCTCCTGGCGCAGAGCCAGATGGTGCTCGCACAGCAGGCGGATGCCCAGCCTCGATGTCAGGGTCTTGTCAAGAAACTGCCTGACCAGATGCGGATCCCGGATGTGCCGGCTGCACTCGCGGAAGCCCTCGGCTAGCATGGTGACAACGTCCTTGTGGTCGTCGAGCAGCTGACGAACTACGCCGGAGTACTGCTCCTCCTCAGCCAAGTTGGTGACGGTGGGGTAGTCAGACAGGATGTGGAATGCCCGGATGTACAGCTCGTGCACGGACAGGATGGTCGGATTGCAGCCGATGATGAAGGGCAGCGAGCGGAAGTCGTCGATCCGATGGGCGATGCGAACTGGCAGCTCCTTCTGCAGGTACTGAGCCGACCGGAGCACGTAGTTCTCGTCGGTGGCGCGGCCGGAGTACAGCAGCGAGGCCGGGGTCAGACGGACCGAGTTCTTCTTGGCCGCGGCGTCGATAGCGGACTGGTTGTAGTAGGAGGTCACGGATCTGGTGCGCTCCCGTTCCAAGCTGCTGTTGCCGTTGCTTCCATTCCCGCTGTTGGCGGCTGTCCCAGCTGAAGAGTTGCGCGACGAATCAAGGAACTCGTTGCTGCGCAAGGCCAGGCGCGAATTCGATAGCTTAGACATCGATCGACAGCGAACTGGCGATGCCTGCTGCTGGCATGGCACGGGCTTCGCCAGACACGCGGTCAATGCCGAGTGCATAGGCAGTATAGCTTGTGTACTTTTGCGCATTGTGCAGAATGCTCACTTTCTGTCGAGTAACAAGATGCTTCAATAGTTAACTTGCCCTCGTTTGTAACCGAGTTGTTGGAAGACTAGATCGAGGCTTCGGTTGTTGGCGTTTCAACAAGCGGGCTGTTCAATGGAGGCACAGCCTTTCATACTGGAGCGAAGGCCAAGGGGAGAAAATTCTAGGGAACGAAAGCTCTCTTGCAGTCCGGGTTTGTTGAATGTACGCACGAGGGTAGGGCTTGGCCAAGGCCGAATGAGCGTAGAGCGGGTTGAAGGGTGTCCACCAAGGTCTTAAACTGATCTATTTTTAGCATACCGGCATTCCCGCGAGCCTATAAACTTAAAAACACTCACGCAGCGACCGCATGAATAGTTTAGCTCCACATTGTACAGCTCTTCATGTGGTCCCGCCTGTCCAAACCCACCCCGCACATCTGAGGACAAACCCTTTTCCAAGGCTTTTTAGGTGTGTTAGTCACGCTTCACGCGCGTGGGGACTCTCTAACAGTTAAACAAAACAGAGTCAGTTTTTTCTCTCTTCCGGTCCGCCACTTATTAGTGCAAAAAAACCGAATGAACTCTTGTTGCATAAAGCTAGGCGCCGGCCAGACCAAACCTGAATAGGCTAGTTTGGGATGACCTTTACAGTACAGAAAAAAAGTTGTGCAACTTTTTCACGTGACCATAGCATTATTCTTTTCCGAATTTCCGTATAATAACTTTCAACACGAGAATTAAGATTGAAAACATCTCAAGGAACAGATGCAGAGTAGCTAATTCGAATTCCTAAGATGAAAAAAAATAATAAGTACGAGTAATAAAACCATTTTTTATTATTTTGAAATGGTTTTAAAATTATCCTCTTCCAACAATCAAATATTTTAGCGCCAATTCAGCGCCGCAGTCTAGATTTTAGCGCCAATTCAGCTCTCTGCAGTCTAGATTTTAGCGCCAATTCAGCTCTCTGCAGTCTAGATTTTAGCGCCAATTCAGCGCCGCAGTCTAGATTTTAGCGCCAATTCAGCTCTCTGCAGTCTAGATTTTAGCGCCAATTCAGCTCAGGAGTCTAGATTTTAGCGCTAATTCCTCAGGAGTCTAGATTTTAGCGCCAATTCAGCTCCTCAGTCTAGATTTTAGCGCCAATTCAGCTCCACAGTCTAGATTTTAGCGCCAATTCAGCTCCACAGTCTAGATTTTAGCGCCACAGATTGGATTTTATCGCCAATTCAGCTCCTCAGTCTAGATTTTAGCGCCAATTCAGCTCCACAGACAAGATTTTAGCGCCACAGATTAGATTTTAGCGCTAATTCAGCTCCACAGTCTAGATTTTAGCGCCGCAGATTAGATTTTAGCGCCAATTCAGCCTCACAGTCTAGATTTTAGCGCCAATTCAGCTCCACAGTCTAGATTTTAGTGCCACAGATTAGATTTTAGCGCTAATTCAGCTCCGCAGTCTAGATTTTAGCTCCAATTCAGCTCCACAGTCTAGATTTTAGCGCCGCAGATTAGATTTTAGCGCCAATTCAGCCTCACAGTCTAGATTTTAGCGCCAATTCCTCAGGAGTCTAGATTTTAGCGCCAATTCAGCTCAGGAGTCTAGATTTTAGCGCCAATTCAGCTCAGGAGTCTAGATTTTAGCGCCAATTCCTCAGGAGTCTAGATTTTAGCGCCAATTCAGCTCAGGAGTCTAGATTTTAGCGCCAATTCAGCTCAGGAGTCTAGATTTTAGCGCCAATTCAGCTCAGGAGTCTAGATTTTAGCGCCAATTCAGCTCAGGAGTCTAGATTTTAGCGCCAATTCCTCAGGAGTCTAGATTTTAGCGCCAATTCAGCTCAGGAGTCTAGATTTTAGCGCCAATTCAGCTCAGGAGTCTAGATTTTAGCGCCAATTCCTCAGGAGTCTAGATTTTAGCGCCAATTCCTCAGGAGTCTAGATTTTAGCGCCAATTCAGCTCCTCAGTCTAGATTTTAGCGCCAATTCAGCTCCTCAGTCTAGATTTTAGCGCCAATTTAGCTCCTCAGTCTAGATTTTAGCGCCAATTCAGCTCAGCAGTCTAGATTTTAGCGCCAATTCAGCTCCTCAGTCTAGATTTTAGCGCCAATTCAGCTCCTCAGTCTAGATTTTAGCGCCAATTTAGCTCTGCAGTCTAGATTTTACGAGGGGTGATCAAAAGTTCTGCAACCTTTTGTTATAGCTTTTAGTTATAGAATCGGCAAAAGCCAAAAACTTACGCATATGCGGCTATATCTGTTTGCTATATTTATATGCATTTTTGGCTTTCAAATGTGCTCCAGTAAAATTTCACAGCCATATATTTTCCATGTGTTTTCAGTAGCTGATGGAAACATCAAAAGACAGTGTTCGCTTCTATATCTTTATGTGCATGCAACTTGGTTGCAAAGTGACTGAGATTCACACCGATCTCGTGAATGTTTTAGCTGACTCTGCTCCATCATTTGACACGGTTGCCCGCTGGCTGCGCCATTTCTTGGAAGGCCGGGATAGCTTCAACGAGGAACCGAGGTCTGGCCGACCCCGGACATCCGTGACCGAAGATGTCGTGGCCCATGCCGATGCAATAATTCGTGAGGATTGGAGCATTACGCTGAGATTCCTTGCCAATGAGCTTGGTGTCAGCTATGGAAGTGCTCATAACATCATGCATGAGCAACTGGGCCGCACAAAGACCTGCGCTCGGTGGGTACCCCATCTTCTCACTCCGGAGCAGCAAGCAGAGAGGGTGCGCATCTGTCTCTTGTGGCTGCAAATGTTTGAGCCCCACGGCCCACGACGACTGTCGGATGTCATCACAGGAGACGAATGTTGGATCCCCTTCTTTACCATGAAGGATAAGCAGTCCAACATGGTCTGGCTGGCAGAAGATGAGCCCGAGGCCCAAGGTGCTGAAGACCGGATTCCGCAGTCGGAAGCGGATGTTCGCCATTTTTTTCAACTCTCAGGGTGTTGTATCGGTGAGCATCCTTCCAGCGGGTGCCACAGTGACTGCCAGGTACTACACAGACACTGTTCTGCCAGGCGTGCTGCAGGAGCGGCAGGAACGTGCGCGAACCAGGCATGGACCTCGACTCCTGCTGCACCATGACAATGCGGCACCGCACAGAGCGGCCTCAACCATGGCGTGCCTGGAGCAGCAGGGGGTCCGGCTGCTGCCCCATCCACCCTACTCTCTAGACCTAGCACCATGCGACTGTTGGCTGTTCCCGAGGATCAAATCCGTCATTTCTGGGAGGCCGTTTTCACGCATACAAGACCTTGCCCAAGCGGTACATTCAGCTCCATAGGGTATACCAACTTCGGAGTACCATGACTGCTTTCAGACATGGTACATTGCGATGGTGCACAGATAGTGGTGGAAAGTACTTTGAGAGACTGTGACACTGATTAGACGCCTCGACTGCTGTAACACTGAGTTGTGAGGTCACTTGCAGAACTTTTTGATCACCCCTCGTAGCGCCAATTCATTATTCAAAATTGCAGACAAAAAACTCAACATAAGCTATGACATTGAGAACAATTGAATAGCATATAGGCTTAGTTTGTTCAACTTAAAGGACTTTTTAGGCGCTGAATGCACTAATTTTATTATATATTTTATATCATCCTTCTAATAGAATTATATGAACTTTCCAGCAAAGCGAACAAGCAGTATAGTTAACGCTAAAGCGCTCGAGCTAAAAAGAAACATTAAGCTAGCAAAGATAAACACTTAGCTGATTTACAGTGCGCATATGCACTATACCAGACACAATATTTATGGTGTCTCAAGTAACACAGCCGCATAGCAAACCAAATGAAACAACAATAATGATACAATAATTAGTGCTATAATAGCTGTCAAACAGAAGATAAAAGATGTACAAGGACATGTGCAACAGAACAGTGATTGAAGATGAAGCAAAATAGACAGGCATGCGTCTCTCACAGATATGATGATTCTGCATCGAAACAAGAAATGAAAGTTTATCAGAGACTAAAAAAGCAAATAGGCACTGCCGCTAATAACACTATTGATGATCTAACCAGAGACACATTGTTAACCATATTAGTAATAAGCAATAATAATAAAAGTGCACTACTAGAACTCAACGCGTCCTATATTTTGGCATCTAAGAATAGCGAAGGAAAAGAGAAAAAGTTAAAATTAACAGAGCAGCAAGTGTAACATTACCAACAGTGTGTTATGAGGATGGACTAGGCTAATCTAGAAGAGTCAATGGCTAACAATCACTAACAGATTATACAAACTTTCTCGATAAACTTTATCAAGCAATCGGTAATAACTCATTAATTATGCTAAAATATAGTTTGCCTTTATGGGTCTACCAACTGTCATGTGTCTATCAACCCAAACCTGAACTCAAACCCAAAACCCAATCACCGAAACCCAAACCCGAACCAAACCATGTTAACCCAAACCCAATCTTGTAAAATGCAATACCGAACTCAAACCCAATTAACTCTGGCCCGAACCCAAACCCGAACTCAAGCCCAATTAACTCAAACTCGAACTCAAACTCAATTAACTCAAACCCGAACCCAAACCCGAACCAAGCTCAAACCCAAACCCGAACACAAACCCTAACTCGAACTCAAACCCGAACTCAAACCCAAACCCGAACCCAAACCCGAACTCAAGCCCAATTAACTCAAACACGAACCCAAACCCGAACCAAGCTCAAACCCAAACCCGAACACAAACCCTAACTCGAACTCAAACCCGAACTCAAGCCCAATTAACTCAAACCCAAACCCAAACCCAAACCCAAACCCAAGCCCAATTAACTCAAACCCAAACCCAAGCCCAATTAACTCAAACCCAAACCCAAGCGCAATTAACTCAAACCCAAACCCAAGCCCAATTAACTCAAACCCAAACCCAAACTCAAACCCAAACCCAATTAACTCAAACCCAAACCCAAACCCAATTAACTCAAACCCAAACCCAAGCCCAATTAACTCAAACCCAAACCCAAGCCCAATTAACTCAAACCCAAACCCAAACTCAAACCCAAACCCAATTAACTCAAACCCAAACCCAAGCCCAATTAACTCAAACCCAAACCCAAGCCCAATTAACTCAAACCCAAACCCAAGCCCAATTAACTCAAACCCAAACCCAAACTCAAACCCAAACCCAATTAACTCAAACCCAAACCCAAACCCAATTAACTCAAACCCAAACCCAAGCCCAATTAACTCAAACCCAAACCCAATCCCGAACTCAAACCCGAATGCTAGAGTTGAGAATAAAATAAAGTTGTTAAACCAGAGCATCGATTTTAGACAGTTGAAACTGAACAAATTTGCAACATTTCTTGTTAAAATTCGAGAGATAAATTCAGATTCGATGGGGTTAATCTCAGATATCCGGCAGGTCCACAGAGTTCAGCAATCTACTAACCAAAGTGTCAAAGGTGGCCAGAGCAGTGTTGAGATGCTGGGTGCTCAGATAGACGCCAGCCCAAGCCGGCCGGGCCGCCTGCTTCAACTTGATCACCCGATTGGCGCAGTCGGTCCGCTGAGCCGGTGACGCCATCGGCTTGGCCAGCATGTGGTAGCACAGCAAGGCCAGCTCGGCAGTGAAGCCAATCAGCCGCTCCTCCGGCGTGCCTTCGCCAGGCGATTTCAAATGCAACTTGGGCACGGGCCTGAGTTCGATCTCCTGATCGGGCAGCAGGCCGCAGAACAACGCCTGGAACGGGCTGGGCTTGTCAGCCTGCGACACGGCGCTCTCGGCTGGCTCCAGCTTGGCTAGGGGCTCCGGCAGCCAGCGGGAGGCGGCGCCGGCCACGGCTGACGAGTCATCGGCTGCCCCGTTGTTGAGCACGGCGGGATTCCAGGCGAGGCCCAGAGTGACAGCGTGCACCGGCAGGCTCGTGAGCAGGTGCGGCCCGATGCCGCCGCCGTCCCAGTCGCAGGAGACCACGCCTGATAGGCCGGGCAAGCTGGTGAGGCTCTTGGCCAGGCCTGGTTAAAGGGAACAGGGGAGCAAATTATAACACGACGAAGTGTGCATTTAACAACATAGTCTATGGCCAAACCGTCGTATTAAGTAAACAGAGATTCTACATTGCCAGTAGTGTTGGTCAGCGTCGTTGCGGTAGCGATATCAGTTGTTCCACTGTGTTCAGAGACTGGCTCATTCACTGTCAATGAATCGACCATCACAACACACGTTGCTCTTCATTAGGCAAATCAACAGTGGTCTGTAGGAGTTCACGTCACAACCACGATGCAGTGCACGCTATATTCTTACGTTCTTACACAAAGCAGGTGTCCAGATATTCCATCTATAGGCCTGTAGAGCTGTCGAGATATTGGACTCAGGGAATGCGTCCGGCTCAACTCAATAAATCATTGATTTGATGCGTGGACATTCCAAGAAATCATTTCATTTGGAAAGTGCAGCAGCTCTATTAATCCTACAGGGTACAAGACGATCTATAGAAACTGTGTTTACCTGGACACAGGCGAGTCCGCTGCAGACTGTGACAGCCGGTGAACGACAGCCACGCGCCTGTGGCGGGCGCCAGAACGAATTCTGGCAGCGCAGAGTGCAGATAGGTTGCCCGGTCCTCGGGCCGGTCTCTGGGCAGGCAGTGATCAATGCAGGTGATTGGCAGTTTCTGCAGCCAGGGCGGCAATGAGAAACCGGACGAGGCCAAGTAGAGATGCTGCCGGCCGAGGCCCAGCCAGACCGGCGCCTCCTGTTCAGGGCCCTGGGCCAGGTGAGCGGACAGACGGGGGCCCAGGTGCATCGGGCAGTTCGGCGGGAAAGCACCTAGCAATACATCTGCCTGGCTTTGCACCTGCGGGAGCGTTGGGGATCGACGTGTTCTGGCGGGATGATGAAGGATTATCGACATCCTAAATCCACTCAAACCTGAAGGATTATCGACATTCTAAATCCACTCAAACCTGAAGGATTATCGACATCCTAAATCCACTCAAACCTGAAGGATTATCGACATCCTAAATCCACTCAAACCTGAAGGATTATCGACATCCTAAATCCACTCAAACCCGAAGGATTATCGACATTCTAAATACACTCAAACCTGAAGGATTATCAACATCCTAAATTCACTTGACACTGAAGGATTATCGACATCCTAAATCCACTTGACACTGAAGGATTATCGACATTCTAAATCCACTTGACACTAAAGGATTATCGACATCCTAAATCCACTCAAACCCGAAGGATTATCGACATTCTAAATCCACTCAAACCTGAAGGATTATCGACATCCTAAATCCACTCAAACCTGAAGGATTATCGACATCCTAAATCCACTCAAACCTGAAGGATTATCGACATCCTAAATCCACTCAAACCCGAAGGATTATCGACATTCTAAATACACTCAAACCTGAAGGATTATCAACATCCTAAATTCACTTGACACTGAAGGATTATCGACATCCTAAATCCACTTGACACTGAAGGATTATCGACATTCTAAATCCACTTGACACTAAAGGATTATCGACATCCTAAATCCACTCAAACCCGAAGGATTATCGACATTCTAAATCCACTCAAACCTGAAGGATTATCGACATCCTAAATCCACTCAAACCTGAAGGATTATCGACATCCTAAATCCACTCAAACCTGAAGGATTATCGACATCCTAAATCCACTCAAACCCGAAGGATTATCGACATTCTAAATACACTCAAACCTGAAGGATTATCAACATCCTAAATTCACTTGACACTGAAGGATTATCGACATCCTAAATCCACTTGACACTGAAGGATTATCGACATTCTAAATCCACTTGACACTAAAGGATTATCGACATCCTAAATCCACTCAAACCCGAAGGATTATCGACATTCTAAATCCACTCAAACCTGAAGGATTATCGACATTCTAAATCCACTCAAACCTGAAGGATTATCGACATCCTAAATCTACTCAAACCTGAAGGATTATCGACATTCTAAATCCACTCAAACCTGAAGGATTATCGACATTCTAAATCCACTCAAACCCGAAGGATTATCGACATTCTAATTACACTCAAACCTGAAGGATTATCAACATCCTAAATTCACTTGACACTGAAGGATTATCGACATCCTAAATCCACTTGACACTGAAGGATTATCGACATCCTAAATCCACTCAAACCTGAAGGATTATCGACATTCTAAATCCACTCAAACCTGAAGGATTATCGACATTCTAAATCCACTCAAACCTGAAGGATTATCGACATTCTAAATCCACTCAAACCTGAAGGATTATCGACATTCTAAATCCACTCAAACCCGAAGGATTATCGACATTCTAAATCTACTCAAACCTGAAGGATTATCGACATTCTAAATCCACTCAAACCCGAAGGATTATCGACATTCTAAATACACTCAAACCTGAAGGATTATCGACATCCTAAATCTACTCAAACCTGAAGGATTATCAACATCCTAAATCCACTTGACACTGAAGGATTATCGACATCCTAAATGGTCTAAGCCAGCAGCTCCTTGCTCACCTGAGTCAAATCTGACACTGCAATTCCAATATCAATGGCTAGCACAGGCGTGAGGCACAGCTCCTGGGCAGACCGAACCACCCTGCGCAGATCCTCCTGCGCGTACGGACAGGCGTGCGCGGTGCTGCCCAACCGGAAGAACAGGTGCAGCTGGTTGGCCCGCATGCAGGCGGCAGACTCGGCTACGCTAATGAGAGCCTCCGGCCGAGGCAGCAGGCCCGAGGAGCAGTCGATAAGAACGCCGCGAACCAGAGTGGTGGGCCAGTCCCACACTCTGATGCCGGGCACCAGGCCCATTGAGATCTCTGCACAGACTGTTAGCAGGGATGACAGCACCTGAGGCGTGAGCGGTTTATTATCAATCAATTGCTGGTTTATTGGATTTAAAGGCAAGCCGTTTCACATTGTTTAGTACTTGATAGTAAAATCATTTTTGTAGCCCAATAATTGCCTCAAAACTGGTGGCCTCAAAATCTCACCCTGTGACAACCTGAAAATCTCACTCTGATAGTCTCAAAATCTCACCCTGATAGTCTCAAAATCTCACCATGTGATTGCCTCAAAATCTCACCCTGTGATGATCTGAAAATCCTAAAATGGTAGCCTCAAAATCTCACCCCGATAGTCTCAAGATGTCACCCGGCCCCTGAAAGATCCAAAATCTCACCATGATAGTCTCAAAATCTTACCCTGTGATGTCCTCAAAATCTCACCCTGTGATGATCTGAAAATCTTAAAATGGTAGCCTCAAGATCTCACACCTGATGGCCTCAAAATCTCACCTTGACAGTCTCAAAACCTCCCCCTGTGGTAGCCTCAAAATCTGTCTCACAACCTAACTCTGAATAGCTGACATAATAAAAATCTCACCCTGATCTCGATTAAAATCTCTCTGATGGTCCTGCAAAAATCGCCAATAAATCGGAGCCTAAAAACCCCATAGAAAACCGGTTTCAGCCCTCACCGCAGCCCCGTTGAACAGGCCGCGAACATCGGCAGCCAGCAGCCTGATGCCGGAGCTGGTGACCTCCAGATAATAGCCCTCAGGCCGGCCCCTGCACACCCGGTGCCCGATCTCAAGCGACACTCCCTGCACAGGCTTGGCAACCACCAGGGTCCTGGGGCGGAACTGTGCCAGCCTGCCAGCCAGCCAGTGCAGAGCCGGCTCGCCATCCTGATGATTCAAAGACAGCACCAGCGGCTGCTGCTGCTGCTGTTGCTGACCAACTGGCAGTCGAAAATGCTGGCCAATAAGCAGCTGAGACTGCTGCGGTCTCGGCCAGAACGCTCTGTCCAGCACGGAGTCCTTGGCGAAGTCGGACCCGTTCATTGGCCGGGCGCGCGCCTCGTCTGCTGGAGCAGCAACCGCCGACGCGGCGGCGGCAGTGGCGCCAGAGTCGGAACCGTTAGCCACTGATGGCGAAGTTGATGAAGCTGCCGACATTTGAGTTGGCTGCGAGTACAATTGTTGCTGAGACTGCTGATGATGCTGCTGGGATATGAGCTGCATCAGTTGGACAGACTTATCGCTCAAGCTGCAC
Organism: Macrostomum lignano; assembly: GCA_002269645.1. Classification (NCBI taxonomy): domain Eukaryota; kingdom Metazoa; phylum Platyhelminthes; family Macrostomidae; genus Macrostomum; species Macrostomum lignano. The sequence continues at coordinate 526,026 of NIVC01000522.1, read as the reverse complement.
AGATCGAAACCATTCTTGTCCGCATAAGGCCTGAGCATGTTGGTGAGGCGGATCACTGCTATTGGGAAATTTATAGGGGAATACATTGTGGGGATTACCTGTATATTATATTTTATATTACTTCCCTAGCAACAGCTGTTGTTTTGAAGTTGAGAAGCAGAATAATAATATTTGATACGATTGCAGTTAGTCATGAACATTCCACTGACTCCCTGACGAAACACACGCATGCTGTACGCAAACACGTCGCTCACGCAAAGTGTACAGCGGCGCTGGCTCCCTAATCGTCAGGCAGTTGTACATGTACACACTGTGTGTTTGAAGCCATCGCGATGAGAGAATTGCATACCAACACGGAAAGTCTCAAATCAATGTGACTAAAATATAACTAAAAGCAAACTGGTCTACTAACTAGTAGACTCTTCTAGATATTTAGCATTTTCATAATTTCTCTTAGTATTTTTGCCGATATGGCAAAAGCTGCTAATCTATAGGAACTAATCTACCTACCTATTTACCTACATAACTACCTACCTACCTACTTACCTGTATATCTACCCACCCACCTACCTACCAACTTGTCTACCTACCTAATTACCGACCTGCCTACCAACGAACTAACCTTCTTATCTACCAACCTACCTACTTGCCTATTTACCCGCCTACCTACCCATCTACCCACCTACTAACCAATCTAACAACCAACCTAGCATCGTAAGTACCTACCTACCAACCTTACGTACCTACCAACCCTACCTACCTACCAACCCTACCTACCTACTAACCCTACCTACCTACCAACCCTACCTAACCTACCAACCTACCTAACTACTTACCTACCAAACTACCTACTTACCTATCTACCCGCCTACCTACCGGCTACCTACCTACCTACCTATCAATTTACATATCTACCTACCTACCAACCGTACCCACATTACAAAGTGCAGTCGAACACCCAGTCTACTTACTCAGCTTCGAGTTTCTAAAATTAGCAAACCTACAATACAAGAACAATTATAGCAAGAGAAGAGAAGAGTGAGGGCAACACACACACAGAAACACGCGAGCATATTTTCGAATCATGCACACATAGAAAATAAAAAAAATGTTCAGGAAACAAGACGAGCAACGCCCAAACAGACCAAATGGGCCTCTCTGAGAAGTGTTTCATTCTCTCTCTCTCAAAGCCGTCCTGTGCCCCAACTGGCTGACCTCAAACTAGCTGCGACAGTGTGGAACAATGCAATAAATTAACATTTCATACATTATATACTGTACACTTTTACAAGTAAAAGAATTATATTTTTTTCAACTTGGCAATTTAGGCTAAATAATAATAATACTATATTATAATGCACAGATAGATCGTCACGTGAGGCAACGCATGAGAGAAAGCGATAACGCTGGGAATTTATTTATTTATTCGGTTAACTGTAAGCCAGCGTGAATGGCCTAGACGTGAGATGGCAACAGTGGAAATGTGAAAGAGAATAGATTCGGCGAGAGGGTGATTTGAAAAGGTGCTAATGCTGAAATAGGAATATATTGGGGTGAACGCAAAATGGATCAGTTGTGAACGTGAATAGATCAGGTGTGAACATGAATAGATCAGTTGTGAACGTGAATAGATCAGTTGTGAACGTGAATAGATCAGTTGTGAACGTGAATATATCAGGTGTGAACGTGAATAGATCAGGTGTGAACGCGAATAGATCAGTTGTGAACGTGAATATATCAGGTGTGAACGTGAATAGATCAGGTGTGAACGCGAATAGATCAGTTGTGAACGTGAATAGATCAGTTGAGAACGTGAATAGATCAGGTGTGAACGTGAATAGATCAGGTGTAAATGTGAATAGATTAGGTGAACGTGAACAAGGCTCAAGATTTCAACAGACAACAGCACAACAATTATAATGACTCACCCCTGTTTCACATAGACTGACGGATTAGCGCCGTATTGAATGAGCAGTCGGACCAGCTCCAGGTCAGCTTTAATCAAGCACAGATGCAAAGGAGTCACGCCATCTCTATTGGCTACGTTAGGATTAGCACTTCGTTCTAGAAGCAGTCTGACGCAGGCTGGCTGGGCAAAATGGCAGGCCCAGTGCAGCAGGGTGTTCTGCTGACTGTCAGTGCGATCCAGACTGTTCACGGAGATGCCAATCTGCAGCATGCGAACCAGGCCCTCCGTGCTGCCATTTGGGGGGGGGGGGTTATGATTTTATTCATTAACGAAGCAAATGCATGGCCTCTGCAACATCGAATGTACATGCGCTCTAACAACGTTCTTACATCCTTAGGGACACTGCAACTATTTTAGCGAGATGTCAACGACGTTAGCAACACCACAATAATCTTGGCGACCCTACAATGACCTTGGTGACACCACAATGGCCTTGGTGACACCCCAATGGCCTTGGTGACACCCCAATGACCTTGGCGACACCCCAATGACCTTGGCGACATCCCAATGACCTTGGCGACATCTCAGTGACCTTGGTAACACTACAATGGCCTTGGCGACACTGCAATGGCCTTGGCGACACCCCAATGACCTTAGCGACCCAATAATGACTTTAGCGACACCCCAATGACCTTGGCAAAACCACAATGACCTTGGCAAAACTGCAATAACCTTGGAGACACCACAATGACCTTAGCGACACCCCAATGACCTTAGCGACACCCCAATGACCTTGGCGAAACCACAATGACCTGGGCGACATCCCAAGGACCTTGACGACACCCCAATAATGACCTTGGAAAAACTCCAAATGACCTTGGCGACATCCCAATGACCTTGGCGACACCCCAATGACCTCTAGCGCCATTCCAATGATCTTAGCAACGCCTTAATGACTTGAAGCAAGACCAAGTGTGACCTTAACGATAGTAATATTGTTTAAGAGACAACTTAACAAAAAAAGCAATCCTTTAAAAATGTAATGTCAAAAAACGCTTGACTCAGTTTTTTAGTCCTAATCAGAGCACTAATTAGCAAGAGAAGACCAAACCTAAAGGCTACGGCTATTTTGTTACAGAATTAACAGTGTGTGCGTTTATCTGCGGAATTAAAAAAACTCATTAATTTCTTCCTGCACAAAAAAATCTTATATACATGAATTCAACCGTGCATATAAGATATGTAAAATCATATTTGATTAGACCACAAATACTGCATTGCAAGGCATACTTGGACAAATTTAAATGCATTTCATCAAATGCACAAGAGACAAACAAGAAAAAGACAAAACACACAGACAGACAGACCGCTTAACTCACTTAGCCTGAGATATTAACTGGATGCAGTGCTGCAGGAATACGGCCAAAATGTCCGGATGAAAGTTTGCATCGGCCAATGCGGTCTTCTGTGATTCGTTTAATAACCGCGGATCGATGCCCGTGTTGAGCAGGATGCGGATGCCGTCCAGCATCTTTTGCTGAGGGGTTCAGGAGTGAATTAGAGGGAAATGTGTCTATCTGTGTGAACTAAGCACTGGACAGCTGTGACCTAAATAGATTTAAGCTAAACACTGGCAAATGGTGACCTAAACACTGGTGGTGGTGACCTAAACCTTGGAATGGGGACCTAAGCATTGGTGGTGGTGACCTAAACCTGGGGATGGTGACCTAAACACTGGTGGTGGTGACCTAAACATGGGAATGGTGACCTAAACACTGGGGATGGTGACCTAAACACTGGGGATGGTGACCTAAACACTGGGGATGGTGACCTAAACACTGGGGATGGTGACCTAAACTACCTAAACACTTGGGGATGGTGACCTAAACACAGGGGATTGAGACCTAAACAAAACCGATTTGAGTGAACTAAAGTACCAAGCAATCGCATAAATAAAATACAGATCATTTCAGTTTTCTAGAATATTTGGTTAGAACAAAACATCAGGCAATAAATTACCTGACAGGCGATATGCAGAAGCGAGCCCTCATTAGTTGTGTACTGCATCAGCTTTTGCAGTTTCTCTTGGTCGGCGCTTTCAACTGAAACGAGTCATTTGAAAACAGCAATAAAAATAAATAAGATTATTGATTTGGCAGTTTAAATCTATACGATCTGTCTAATTAAAGTGCGTCTTTCTCAGAGAACTCTTAAGCAGCCACGCCCAAAAATGATTAATTCAGCCTAAGAGCTTTTGAATGCCTTCATTTCAATTTTCTTACATAAAATCCGGCAGGCTTTCAATGCGAAAATAATCAATAATTTAATTTATATCCTTGACTCTACTTCTCTTCCTCACCCCATTCTCTACTTCTATACTTCTCCCTCGCCCTCACTACCTCTCTCCCTCTGTCAGATTTATGCATAAACGCTGACAATAATAATCGTATTATTTTCTATTTTCTGTGTATTTTGCGAGCTCTGGCCCCCAATTGCGCCGTTTTAATGTTATGTGTGTTGTGTACGACCTATTTAGAGCGCTTCGTATAATAGTTGCACGATCGATATTTTAGGCCTCTTTGTGCGCGTGGAGTACGAAGGTCCAGTTTTATTACTTTTAAATATAGCCTGTCCCACGCCTCGGTCAACTTCCCTCTTTTCTTTCTTATCAGACTGTTTACGGCCGTTTAAAACTTTCACTATCCGCCTGTTGCTAAATATAGCTTCTGTAAAGTTTTAGTTCGTTCTAGCAAACAATTGAACATCATTACCTTCTACATCTCCCTCTCTCCCTCCCTTCCTCACCCTCTCTACCTATCTCCCTCACCCTCTCTACCTCTCTCCCTCACCCTCTCTACCTCTCTCCCTCACCCTCTCTACCTCTCTACCTCTCTCCCTCAGTGACCCTCACCCTCTCTACCTCTCTCCCTCACCCTCTCTACCTCTCTCCCTCACCCTCTCTACCTCTCTCCCTCACCCTCTCTACCTCTCTCCCTCACCCTCTCTACCTCTCTACCTCTCTCCCTCACCCTCTCTACATCTCTACCTCTCTCCCTCACCCTCTCTCCCTCACCCTCTCTACCTCTCTCCCTCACCCTCTCTACCTCTCTCCCTCACCCTCTCTACCTCTCTTCCTCACCCTCTCTACCTCTCTCCCTCACCCTCTCTACCTCTCTCCCTCTCTTCCTCACCTTCTCTACCTCTCTCCCTCACTACCTCTCTCCCTCACTACCTCTCTCCCTCACTACCTCTCTCCCTCACTACCTCTCTCCCTCTCCCTCACCCTCTCTATCCTCTTCCTCACCCTTTCTACCCCTCCGTGGCCCTCCACCCAGCCCTCTTACCAGTAGACAGCATGACTCGCAGAATATCTGATCGACATTCTACAATGCATTTCTTCATCTGTAGGAACAAAGACTCCAAACTGGAATCCATAGCGAGTCTCTGTACCTTTTTGGACGGCCGTCAGTAGTTAAAAAATGAATTTAATTGTAGACAGGTGATAAGCAAAGCATGAATGTAAGACAGCAGAGTATTTTTAATTAGAGGCAGGGGACTGTACTTTCCCTAGGAGTGTACAGCGGCCCTAACTTTATTTATCGTTAGGCATGTACGCTTCACTGTGCCTTGGGGGTTGGCCCTCAAGGGCGTTAATTGCACGAGCAGAGCCAAGCCGAGATTCCAATTCAGCCCCAATTTAATGCGACTGCACTTGGAATCGAGCCTGGGCCGCTGGCACATCAGAGCGCCGCGCTATTTCACAAGGACTACCTCGTAATACCTGAAGCATTGGGGCATTAACATAGTGAAAAAAATGACAACAAAGACCAACACAGTTGCAAACAACTCGGCCGGCAAGACACGAGCAGCAGAAAAAAAAAGTTTCTTCAAGTTCTTCTGCGTAAGCAATTGTTTAATTGTTAGTTTCTTTAAAAAAATAAATTACCGCAAATGAGCAATCGAAAACAGAACGCTGATGCGAAACAGTCGTAATTAATTAATTTTAACTAGTGTTTTAACTAGTTTAGTAGGAAAGGAATGAGTCAGACAGATTTAGTAATCATGTAAATAAGCTGGTTGTTGACAAAGGGCAGAGGAACAGGCGAATGCAATAATTGTTGGAATTAAACCTGGGCCTGGATACTGCGCACTCAGATATGTAAATATATATAAAAAGCTACTCAGAAGACATGAAAAAACAATAAATTATACAAATAAAAATTTATAAATAATTTTTTTTTCGTTTCAACCAGCAAAAACTTGGCGGGAAAATCAGCTGCAGGGAAAGTATGCAAATGTACTTGTAATAAAAATAAAATAGAAATAATTATTTTTAACATGCCAGTCTTTTGGATAAAAAACTGCTTCTTTTTGTGTCCCATGCATGCCAAACCAAATAATAATTATGAAGAAATTTTTATTGATTAACAGGAAAACTGCAAGTTAGTCAGGTCAGACTGACAACACCTAGGCTGGCCCAGCAACTGAGGATCTGGGATGCTGGCCCAGCAACTGAGGATCTGGGATGCTGGCCCAGCAACTGAGGATCTGGGAGGCTGGCCCAGCAACTGAGGATCTGGGATGCTGGCCCAGCAACTGAGGATCTGGGATGCTGGCCCAGCAACTGAGGATCTGGGATGCTGGCCCAGCAACTGAGGATCTGGGAGGCTGGCCCAGCAACTGAGGATCTGGGATGCTGGCCCAGCAACTGAGGATCTGGGATGCTGGCCCAGCAACTGAGGATCTGGGATGCTGGCCCAGCAACTGAGGATCTGGGAGGCTGGCCCAGCAACTGAGGATCTGGGAGGCTGGCCCAGCAACTGAGGATCTGGGAGGCTGGCCCAGCAACTGAGGATCTGGGAGGCTGGCCCAGCAACTGAGGATCTGGAAGGCTGGCCCAGCAACTGAGGATCTGGAAGGCTGGCCCAGAAACTGAGGATCCGGGAGGCTGGCCCAGCAACTGAGGATCTGGGCGGCCCAGCAACTGACACTCTGGGAGGCTGGCCAAGCAACTGACACTCTGGGAGGCTGGCCCAGCAACTGAGGATCTGGGAGGCTGGCCCAGCAACTGACACTCTGGGAGGCTGGCCCAGCAACTGGCACTCTGGGAGGCTGGCCCAGCAACTGAGGATCTGGGAGGCTGGCCCAGCAACTGAGGATCTGGGAGGCTAGCCCAGCAACTGAGGATCTGGGAGGCTGGCCATCTGGGAGGCTGGCCCAGCAACTGACACTCTGGGAGGCTGGCCCAGCAACTGACACTCTGGGAGGCTGGCCTAGCAACTGACACTCTGGGAGGCTGGCCCAGCAACTGAGGATCTGGGAGGCCGGTTGGCCCAGCAACTGAGGATCTGGGAGGGCAGCAGCCAGTACTTGACATTACCTGCAATGCTAATTGTGCCTAAAAACGAAAGCATCAAAAATCGGTCAAAAAAATTCAGCTGTAATGAACGGGACTGCAAGGAAACTACAGTAAAACGAATGTACTCGCAGGAAAATGAGCCATTTGTTAACATTGCTGGTAAAAAATGTTTATAATAGCTAGTAAACAGGTGAGTCTACTCGAGCAAATGAAGAAACAAGCTAAAAATAGAAACAATATTTTATACATTATACAATACGCTATATAGCAAGCCGTTGCATACAGACTACGGATATATATTATTGAAGCGCAATGACAAACATTTATTAGTAGTTGAACTAAATTTACATCTAACTACACTAAATACCAATAAAAATAAAGTTGTACATAGGGATGTATAAATAGAAAAATCATTCCTTTTACAAGTCCGAGTTGTTAAATTTCGATGAAGAGAGCATCATTTCTAATTAGCATATTATAATTAGCTGGTCAAATTTCAATGCCCAGCTCCGTTGCCAGCCGAGCCGATGCCGCCGCTGCCGCTCTCGCCCAGCAGCACCCTAGAGTCGTCCATGAGGCTCGGCTGAGGCCTTTGCGCCACCAAATTCTTGGGCAGCTTATCGTGGTAGAGCTGGTAGAGGTCCCTGTCAGCTGGGCAGCTGCAGCGGAAGGCCTCGCAGTCGTACATGGCCGAGTAATAGGCCTGCAGGTTGTTCAGGTCCGCCGGCACGTCAAAGTCGCGATAGAACTGCCGGGGAAATCGGGGTGTTTATTGATGACTTTTCAATGTGTTTATTAACAATGTGTCTTGCGGGTGTTTATTGGCGATACTCGGGGTGTTTATTGGCTATACTTAAGGGTGCTTATTGGCGATACTTGAGAGTGTTTATTGGCGATACCTGAGGGTGTTTATTGGCAATACTTGAGAGTGTTTATTGGCGATACTTGAGGGTGTTTATTGGCGATATCTGAGGGTTTATTGGCGATACCTGAGGGTGTTTATTGGCGATACCTGAGGGTTTATTGGCGATACCTGAGGGTGTTTATTAGCGATACCTGAGGGTGTTTATTGGCGATACCTGAGGGTGTTTATTGGCAATACTTGAGAGTGTTTATTGGCGATACTTGAGGGTGTTTATTGGCGATATCTGAGGGTTTATTGGCGATACCTGAGGGTGTTTATTAGCGATACCTGAGGGTGTTTATTGGCGATACCTGAGGGTGTTTATTGGCAATACCTGGGGTGTTTATTAGCGATACTTGAGGGTGTTTATTGCCGATACTCAAGAGAGTTTATTGCCCATACCTAAGGGTGTTTATTGTCTATTGCCCATACCTAAGGATTTTTATCGCCGATACTTAAGACTGTTTATTGTTCATACCTAAGGGTGTTTATCATTGTTACTTAAGTGAGTATAGTGCCTATACGTAAGGGTGTTTATTGCCGATTAGGCGATTATTAAAGGTGTTTATTGCCGATATTTAGTGTGCATTTAGGCATATTCATGGGTGTTTATAGGCGATTCACAGAGCACTTCGGGTAGAGTTCATTGTTGCCTTACAGTGACTTGAAGTCCAGCAAATTGGGAATATTCAGAGTCGTTAGAGACCAAAGTTACCTTGCCAGCCATCTTGACGTGATGCAGTTTAGGCATGAGCTGGCAGTCAGCATAGGTGAGCTCATCAGACAGCAGGAAGCGGCAGCCGCGGGAGCCCAGGAACGAGTCAATTCTACGCAACACGTGCAACAGCGGAGTCGAGTTCTCAGTCTTGAGCATCAGGTTGAGATTCTTGTACAGATCATAGAAAGCTTTCTCCGCTTCGCCTTCGTCGGCTGATTCTTTGGGCAGAGCCAGACAGGGACATTTCCAGATGTCCATGAGCTGCTCGATTTCGTCGTTGGTGTCGAAGACGGTGTTGGACAGGTCGCTGCCGCGCGGGTCGGCGCCTTTGATCACCCGGGCAACAGGGAGGTGACGGCCAACCTCCAGAGCTTGATAGGCCTCAGGCGGCATGTCCGGGTTCACAGTGGTGACAAACAGATTGAGGTATTTCTTCTCGGCTAAGATGTAGAACACCATGAACCATTGCTGGCTGATTGGGCAAGGGCCTTTGTCCTCCTTGCAGATATGGGAAGCCTATGGTAGAGGTAAAGACAGGTAATTATCCTAGTGTAGGTTAAGTTAATACACATTCATATTGGAGCAAATTAGTATTTTCTACTACAGACAGTATTTGGTGCTCTTTAGAATTGCTTGCATATCTATGCAAAAATAATAAAGTGCCTGCACAATGTGCATTCATATGTTATATATGCACACAAAGTATCAATACGAGTATATACTTTTTTTGCTAAAGTTCTATTTCTAATGTCACTTTATTGTCCTTTAGCTCACGCTGCTTGCACTTAATATTCTAGCTTTGCTCAATCTAGAATAGTTTTTTTGCAAAACTAACAGACTTCTTTATAGGTATTGAATATACCAAAATATGCCATACACATTAAATGTGTATACCAAAAGCCCAAAATCACTTTTTGTATACCAATGGCAACGTGTATACTAAACTTCTTGAATGCACCCAAGAAGTTTCTGGCATTTATGCCTTTTACCTGACTATGACTTTGCCAAAAAGTCATGTATCCTATTAAAAATATTCAGATAGCAAAGTTAAAGCTTTTATTGAAGAAATTGCAGTTAACCTAATGATGGTTCTAAAAAATCATTCAAACTATCAAAAGTCTAAAATATACTAACTAAGTAATGTTACTTAGTAACATTGTTACTCAGAGCAATGTTACTCTTGCTCTGATGATCTAAATAACATCATTTTGGACAAATAGTACCAACTCTTTTTTTCATACTAAATTTAATATCTTTAAAATCAGACAATGGAAACAAAAGTTAAAAACTCAAATATAACAAGAATTCAACCATATACTTATAGTAAGTCAGGGACTACTCAAACACCGGGACAGGAAACTAGGAATTTTTTACAAGGCTGGTCTTTTATCAGCAGTAGAAAATAACCATAGACAACAAAGTAACACAGCATCTCTCTAATGCAAATAATTGCCAGCCAGCCTCGTAAAAAAATTTAGTTTCCCGTCCCGGTGTTTGAGTAGTCCCTGTAGTAAGTTAATTAACAAGCAAGCAAAAAATTGAAGTAAAAGCTGACAAATGGGTAACTGGCTGCAGTAAATATATAGAATGACTGTGGTAAAGATTGCTCTAGACCAATGAGCCAATGAAAGTTGCATATGAATTTTGATTACAGTGTGTTTTATCCTCCAAAGGGTGAAAATCTCACTTGCTTGGGCAATATTTGAATGCACATCTATGATTTTTGGCATTACAAAAAGAAGGAGCAAAAATCAATGAAGCTAAAGCACAGTGGTGGCAAATATTCTATTGCCTTAAAAGTTTATATGTTTTTTTTAACTTTTTCTATAGATGTCTCTTTGTCAAAGTAGCCTAACAAAGAAGTCTGAATGCATTTAATCAAATGTACTTTTGCTACTTTTTGCTAGCTTGTTGACTTACTATAAGTCTATGGTTGAGCTCATGCATGCCCAACCTAAAAATTTCACCCATCCAGTCCAACTTAGTTTTGTTTAGATTTGCGACTTAGTTTCTCCTAATTGCAAAGTTCCTCTTGATTTTGACTTAATTTCCACTTTGTATATGGCTTTTCTTGCCTTTTTTTCTCTTTCTCTTTCCCTTTTTCCTTCTTCCTCTTTTCCCTCTTTTCTGTTTTCTTTCTTCTACCGATTTTACATTTTTTGTATTTTTGATTTTGCAACTTATCTTGGCTGGTGGCTATAGCACCCATCTGGTTCTGATAGGTTGGATAGGTATTGGGCAAGTTAGGTTAAGTTCTTACTATATTTGCATTTATAACTTTTGTTTCCATAGTCTAATTTTAGAGTTTAAAGTTAATATAAAGAGAATTTCCACTTTTAATTTGTGTAAAATGAGGTTATTTGGATTATTAGAACCCATAGTCAGGAAGGTGGCCTTTTTCATAGAAAATTCTAGTGCAAAAAGAGGTTGGATATGCGCTGTGCTGATCCATTCTAGTCCAACAATAGGCAAAGAAAAATTTAGCACAGTATAACATAAGACAAAAATGGCATAATTTAGTGCAAAACAGACTTCCAACTAGACAATATCTTTCTAAGACAAAATTAGCATATTATTTTTTAGCACTTTTTTGCTAGTGTATTAATAGCTTTTTTAATTAACAGAATTAATATTGCATTTTCTATGAAACAAATTCAAATACAAGCTTTATTGATGTTTTTCAAATAGAAAATAATTGATTTTTGCATTTTTCAAAAAGTTGCAATATATGGTATAATGCAAGTGAACTTTTTTTTAGGAATAGGCCTAGTTTTGGCATATTGCATTAGCAATTTTTTTGATAAGATTTATTTTAATGCATAAGGCAATCAATTTTTTATAGGATTTGTTATGGCATAGGCATGCCATGATCTTGACTATGGATTAGAACAAAAGATATAATGAAAAGTAACACTTTTTTTATGATAGCCTTTGCATTTATAGCTTAATTAAATTTTATATCTAGGACTAGAACTGAGATGTTTTGCTAGATAGATATATACCTATAGTCTAAAAATTTAAGTTTATTTATTATAATCAATTTTTATTTTTAAAAATAAATAAGAAGCAGTAATAGAAAAACAGTTATTAATTGAAAAGTCAAAGGCCTAACTAATCATGTCAATCTATACTTACCAACAAACATTTTTTGTGAATTAAAATGAATTGAAAAGTCATAATCTTAGACATAAAAATAAAAGGCTAAAATTCTAATATAATTGTTTATTTCAAACCAAATAAAAAATAAAAATATAGACATGTAGAGAAAAATATAGACAAAAAAGTATATTTTTTAAATGGCAGTGCTTATCCCCACGGTACCGTAGGAATAATTTCTGTCTTATTCCAACGGTACCGTGGGGATAATTTACTGCTTATCCGCATGGCACACTGACGAGATAGCTGCCCATCTTCTACATATGCCGTGGGTTCATAATTTAGTTTAGTACTTACGGTTTGAGTGCAATATAACAACATAACTTTGCTTGGCTATTATTTTGATAGAAGTAAAGATTTAATGGCCTTTTTACGCAAAAAACACTTTTTTGTATTTATGACGTATGATTTAAGATGAATTGCTCTAGTCATTGTTTACAATGTAAGAACTTTTAGCAACTAGTCTAATCCCGACATCCCCGAAAAGTCCATTGCCTCTGCTTCTGTAGACTTCTTACTAGACATGTAAATTCTCAATTTGTTTGTATAGATTATTGCATTGCTTCAACAATTCACCCGTGCGGATAAGCAGAAAATTATTCCCACGGCATATGTAGATGGGGCAGCTATCTCGTCAATGTGCCGTGCGGATAAGCTGAAAATTATCCCCACGGTACCGTTGGAATAAGACAGAAATTATTCCTACGGTACCGTGGGGATAAGCACTGCCTTTTTAAATTATAGGCCTAGCCTATCTCATCTCATGTCTTGATAATGTCAATAAATATAGATGAAAAGAAATATAGGAATTTTTGCAGTTGGCTTCAAAATTGTAGGCTTACCTTGATAAATAGCTCAACAACAGGCTTTCCATCCTCAACATCACCCTCGAATCCATTCATGTCTGACATTCTTCAAATCAGGCCGTCTGACGACTGACTGATATAAAGATTCCAATTCTAAATATAAAAATCCCAACAAAAAATTAACTCAGTCAAACTGTGGTCACGGCAAACACCGTGTCACCTAACAGTATAAAGACAAAGTAAATAAAATTATTTTCACACTTCAGATCAGACTTCACTTCTAATCGCTGTTTCAATGACACGATTGAAAGACAGGCCTTCGAATTGCTAAAAATTTGTTTACTAAAACACCGATCAAAGAAAAGGAACGAACCGATACGGTGTCTTGTAAGTTTGAGCTAAAGCACAGAAAATTTCACTTTTAATTTACATGAACACCACGCTTGCTTGACTTGACTACGTTAAAAAAGAAACTTCCAACCGACCAAAATTATTTAGAATTCAATTTTTGTTAATGAAAGGAGGTAAAACGAAGTACTTAAAAATTTGAACACATAGTCCGTTTCTAGCTCATTAATCAAAAGTTTTAGACCTAAAAACTTAGAAAAGGTCTTTTTGCCTATTTTTATATTTTTATCAGCCTATTTAATTTTCGTAAAAATACAATTTAAATTACATTAAACAGTATTTTTTATTAAATTCAAGATTTCACTACTTATACTCACTACTGAATGATGCTCTTAGGCCTATTTCTGGAAGAAGTAATGAGTAATTCCATAAAATTACTAGAGATCAAGAGCGGGAAACCCTCTGTTTATTAGAAAAAATCGAAACTGATTTTGCATGAAAAATACACTAGGGATTTTCTCACTTTTCTTCACCAGTTATATACAGCCATAGTTTTGAGCGATGCGAAAGCTGTTCTTTTAGTATAGCAGCTGTCTTTTTGCTTTATACCCGTACATGTACAATGTACATGTATATCCCCGCTTTCTTCTCAGCCTAATTCGCGGGGTCTTCTTTGCAGAAAGAAGTTCGAAATTTCTCATCAGTAATTCGTATACTTATACCGCTATTTTATATTTTATTTAGCTTTACCACAAATTATAAATTACTCACCCTCAACAGCCTAGCTCTTTCCCTTCAGCAACAGCATTCGCCATAATTTAGAGATGCCAATTTAGCTCTGCACTAGCTAGTAGCTCAATGCAGAACTGGATTTGCTGCACGCTATGCAGTTGGTTAGTTAGTTAATTAGTTAGTTAGTTAGTTAGTTAGTTAGTTAGTTAGTTAGTTAGTTAGTTATTTAGTTAGTTAGTTAGTTAGTTAGTTATAAGTCAGTTAGTTAGTTAGTTAGTTAGTTAGTTAGTTAGTTAGTTAGTTAGTTAGTTAGTTAGTTAGTTAGTTAGTCAGTTAGTTAGTTAGTTAGTTAGTTAGTTAGTTAGTTAGTTAGTTAGTTAGTTAGTTAGTTAGTTAGTTAGTTAGTTAGTTAGTTTGTTTGTTTGTTTGTTTGTTTGTTTGTTTGTTTGTTTGTTAGTTTGTTTGTTTTTTAGGTAGTTTTTCTGTTTCTGTTGGGGTATGGTTTTCTGTTTCTGTTAGGTAGTTTGTTTGTTTAGTTTGAGTCAGTTTAAAAAGGCCAGCAAAACTCACCTGTTCACAAAAAGATGGGCCATTGAGAAAGAAAAGCACAATGATCAGCTAGAAGACGGTAATGCAGCCGATGCAGAGAGCGGGCTCCCCGTCAGAGTCACCTGCGTTGATTGTTTGCAAAGATTCGCTACTTCGTCATTGTCGAGGACACTACTGAGCTGTTAGAGAGATTGGACCGGAGATGTTAAATGCAATTCGATTAATTGATGGGTTTCGACCTTCCGGCCCCTTGTGGGGAAGCCTTCGGGCCTCAGGTCTCAGAAATAAATCAATTAGAGTCCTGGCCCCCCACTCCTGTCAGATGGTCAGCCCCATGGTAGCTTGATCGTGTGGCGAGCAGTCTAGGTCATATAGCTAAGAGAGGGACAGCGAGAGACAAGCAGGGAGAATTTTAAAGGTAGAGATTAGCTAATCCGCAGATTAACCAACTCGCTGCCACCAGCCCGTGCGCCCTGGCTCACCAAACCGGGACTCTCGAAATCGGGCTTCCGACTAGAAGGGGCTTTGCACTTACCTGCCAACTAGTGTCTTTTTGCTGTCAATCTCGAAGTCATAGCCGATGATAAGGGACACTGCTGGGACTAGATCGCATTGGCCATGCAGGTACAGAGGGGACTTGTGCAGGGGATTCCTGCAGTGGCGAGACTATGGGGTAGCTACATGTACTATTACATTGCTAAATACGAAGATATGTACTTTTGGCCTTCAACGCGCCAACCAGCCTCTCCTAGCGCTGATGATAGACTAACTCGAACTTCGGAGACCGCATTATTCATTACCCGAGCCGCTTGGCGAACCTAGAGTGCACAGAGTACATCTCTGGTGCCGATTCTGCACTCCTGGCAGCTTCGCTAACTGATTTGATAGATTGATCGACTGAGAACTGCCTTGCCATTGGTCCTCTGCGACCGGCGCCTACTAGCTTAGCTACTCATCTGAGCCATCGGCGAACAAAGAAATAAAACCGATAAAAATAACTGTCAGATTTAACCTTCTCACTGATTCACTTCACACCTCAGATTGAATTGGAGTTTCAGACTACTAATATTACTATTAAGTGATTTCTGCCTCGATAACAGCACTGTTGAATAAAATGAGCAAAATTGTGCGCCTAATCCAGCTACTGAAATAGGGGACAGATAGGGGATCACCCAATCAAGCAAGTCTAGGTAGCCTCTCACCCAACCAATCAGAAACTCAACAGCCGGAGACCAGGAAATCCGCAGTGACCGAATCGGCTTAGTGCTTCGCAGCTGTAGGCCCGGGATGATGCTGATGCCACAATCTTCGCAGATAGCTAGCGGGTGATGCTCTTAACTTTGACGTTCGCTGCTGATGACCGGGGGATTCGTCCCTGATGGTGATGGGGGGGGAGTCGCGATCCGGGGATCAAGAGACGACGGTCGGGCTCCGTTAGGCCAAAGTCCTAGGAGGTGGAGCCGAGTTCCAGCCCGTTGAGGTCCGAGCGGGCCAAAAACGCCGGTTTAAATAGCCGCCAACTGGACCGTTATAATGGAAACACCTCGATTCTGATTGGCTGAGCCGATTTGTTATAACGCACGTCGTATTTTCTGGATGGCTAAGCTTGTTGCCACCCAAACTCACGTGACCAAGAGATCCTATCAGTTCCCCCGGGGCCATAAAAATACCACAGGTGCGGTCATAAATCACTCAAAATCGCTACATAATGATTTATAACCTTTCGCGTAGGAATGACAAGAATGAATGAAAAATTATACATTAGAAAGATCTTATTAAGTAGAAAGTGAAGATAATGAAGAGAAATCGCTAATCGCTAATCCCAACGTACTTTTAGGGGTAAAACGCATAGCCATCAAAGCTGTCACACGCTTGAGTCAACCCGAACAATAGGCCCTGACCTCATAAATCTTGATGGCCTGTCAAAATGATGAGAAAAAAGCTACCGCCCGCATCCTCTCAGACCATCTGGCGCCAGCCTCAGCACTGATTGAGGCGCAGGTGGCTGTCAGACCAGCTTCAAAAGCGATGATTTATGACCCAAAAGCCGCGCCTATGTTATTATAACTACTAGTATGGCAAAATCATATACTTAGTATGGATTCTAGGAAAATTGCATAAAGAGAAGAAAAATATCCATAGCCTGTTGCTAGTAGCTTAGCAAGTTTAGAGCCCATGTGCTAGCGTAGAATTTGGGAAAAAGTGCGTCCTTATCACAATGTCATCCAAAAGCGATTGGCTCAGGACTCGAGTCACTTCATTGCAGGCAGCTCGATCAAAGATTCATCGCATGGATCTAAAAGATACGTACATATAGATGTCGCTAAGTTTTGCAGTAATTCAATATTAACAATATAATATTGTTCGTCCCTGATGGTGTATGGTCAATACCTTCCGGGTAGTCCAATGTAAAGTTGTCGAATTATCTATGCAATTGTTTAAACGATAAAACTTCGCACTACTACTGCACTGTCGTGGTTAGTAGTATAATAGGGTCAAGAACTTAAAATTATTATTATTAAAAACTCCACACATCCACACTAGATGAGGTTAGAGGGGTGAACTAGGGTCAAGCCTGCTGCATGGGACCTCCATTGTGCATAAATGATGGGCTAGATCGGGGCTAAAGCTTGTGAGGTGAGCATCTCACAGTGGCCATCTCTTCACTTTGCTAAATTTAGCCACTTAATTGAGGGCTCTGTTGATGTTTTTTGTTTTCGGTGTTTTTTCTCAATGCACTTGCCAAAAATGTCTAGTAGACATGGGGCTATCAATAAACCGATTCAACAGGTCTGGGTAAACAACTAAATGTAATAAATTTTTGCGATATGCAGACAAAGGAATGGAGAGCTGACTTTCAGACACGACAGATAAAAATAGATTGGGTGTGCTAGAGGGGGGGGGTCACCAGCTACAGAGGGGGGTCACCAGCTACAAAGGGGGGGTCACCAGCTACAGAGGGGGTGACAGCTACAGAGGGGATGACAGCTACAGAGGGGGGGTCACCAGCTACAGAGAGGGCGACAGCTACAGAGGGGGGTCACCAGCTACAGAGAGGGTGACAGCTACAGAGGGGGGTCACCAGCTACAGAGAGGGCGACAGCTACAGAGGGGGGTCACCAGCTACAGAGAGGGCGACAGCTACAGAGGGGGGTCACCAGCTACAGAGAGGGCGACAGCTACAGAGGGCGACAGCTACAGAGGGGGGTCACCAGCTACAGAGAGGGCGACAGCTACAGAGGGGGGTCACCAGCTACAGAGAGGGCGACAGCTACAGAGGGGGGTCACCAGCTACAGAGAGGGCGACAGCTACAGAGGGCGACAGCTACAGAGGGCGACAGCTACAGAGGGGGGTCACCAGCTACAGAGAGAGGCGACAGATACAGAGGGCGACAGCTACAGAGGGCGACAGCTACAGAGGGCGACAGCTACAGAGGGCGACAGCTACAGAGGGCGACAGCTACAGAGGGCGACAGCTACAGAGGGCGACAGCTACAGAGGGCGACAGGACAGCTACAGAGGGTCACCAGCTACAGAGGGGCGACAGCTACAGAGGGCGACAGCTACAGAGGGGGTCACCAGCTACAGAGAGAGGCGACAGCTACAGAGGGGATGCCGGTGTACCATGAAGGGAGAGGTTAAAGAGGCTCCAGCTTCGGATGGGGTGCTTCCTACAGAGGTCTCCAAAATAAATAATCGCCAAGGAATATTTTCTTATTGTTGCATGTTTTCGATAAGATTTTTTTCTCAACTTTTACACCCCTCAAAAGCAGTTTCATGGTGCGCTTTGAGCCATGCAAGACAGATTGGCTTTGAGCCATGCAATAAAACCGAGCTGCAAAGATTCGATTGCTGTGATAAGGAAAGTTTTACGAGTACAGTAAAACACAACGCTCATTTATAGACATTACTTATGCTATGCCAGTGTACTTTTTAAGGAGTAGAATAGCTAGATCGGGCGATTGCTATTGCGCACAGTTAAGAGACGCAAAAAGTTGGGTCTTAATGATTTTCATTAATGTTTAGCTGTAAAGGTAAAAAGAAAGTCGAGGTGAACCTCTGTCTACGTCAGGAAGACAGACGGAGCACAGGAAAATAAATTAGCTGAGTAAACAATAAACAGCGATGACAAAAAATCTACATTCTCAGAAATCTCAGAAACGTGCTTCTAGGGAAGGAAAACAGAGTGAGACAGACAGAACCCTTGCCTGCCTTAGCGTAAACAAGGCCATTGCAAGATGGCGACTCAACACTTAAAGCTGCTCAGAAAGAAATAGAACGACCCGTGCGTCAACAATGAAAATACAACTATATGCTGCATTCGGCTGCTCTGCTTGTAAGATTCCACTCATATTCTACTCAACTCAGCTTGAGTCTTTCCTAAGCTAAATATCTTCAGTTTATTCAGCCCCAACTGCAGTGAGCACAGCACCCGCCCGCAGCCCTAAACATGCCATTCAGATTGGCCTGTGTGTGTCTGAGCTAAGCCCGTGAACTCAGTGTACTTTTATGTTATTTACCCAGCGAGAGCGCGCGAGAACTCAGCAGTTTATGTTTGCGCTTCACATTCTATCCGATCCAGTCCCCCCCCCATTGTGGCGCACTTCCTATTGACAGAGTTGCCTCCACCAGCATTGTGGAGGCTTATCCCTGGCTGAGGCCGCTCTCAATGCCATTCCCAGCGATTGCGCAGAATGAGTAGCTTTTGAATGCGATACAGATTCAAAAGACAGTTGCTCCATTGTGCATGTGTATAATATTATTATCACTATTATAGCCCGTATATTTTGTTTTTTGAGAAGTGAATTCGCCTAAAAGCGGACCGAAGCACTTGAACAACTATAGCTAGAAGAAAAAGCGACGTGATTTCTACTTAAATCACTACCGTACTGTAATTCTCTCCGAGTACAAAGTTAAAGAGATGTCAGAATAAAAAAATGATTCAAATTACAAGTTGCTAGAAAAGTGCCAAAAAGTTGCATACACAGCAAACAGAGTATACGAATAGAAAGCGTATAGAAAAAGCAAATGTTATTCTATCGACACGTGGGTGTCCGTCGCAGTCCGCATTACAATTTTACTTCTTATTGTAGGTGTCCATGTTCTTGTAGCCGCCGACGTATCCTTCCGCGGCCTTCTTGTCGGCGACGTACTCGCGACCCTCCTTGCCTTTGCCTTTGCCTGTGTCGGCGTCAAAGCGCTCCTTGTGAGCTCCCGTGTAGCCTTTGACGTCAGTCAGACGAGAGGTGGCGTCGTCTTTGCTAGCAGCCTGAAAGCAGTTTCGTAGCGAATTGGTGAAACTACGTGTACTCAAAATACGCTGATATGTGCAATGAATTGATCTACATGTAACAGAATGATTCTTTACAGTTGCTCCGTGGGCAGACGGCTTGTTATCAGCGATCAGCTTCTTCACATCCGCCTCGGCTTTAGCGGCGTCGGAGACCTTCTTCTTGGTGGCCGCCTCGGCGCAGAAGTGCGTGATGAAGGCGCAAAAGTTATTGTAGTCGAGGTCGCTGGAATGGGTGAGAAAGTTTTAGTAGAAATGCTATGAAACAAGTTATTGCTTCGGAATGCTAACGGTAGGATCGAACGATTTTTACCCCTTCAGCTTGGCCTTTCCCTTGTAGGAGGAAATGGAAATGTCCATATCGTTCGAAGTCATCTTAAGAGCTGGAAAGACCTTGCAGTCGGTGAAGATCTTCTTGATTGTCTTGTCGCTGGCCTTGTCTGAGCCTTTCTTTGTGGCATCGCAGAAAGCGAGAAAGCTGGCTTTGCAGTCGGCCATGACTAGTTCTTGTCAACTGATCTGCTTTAGAAATTTGAAACTTATTACACGCGCGTTTTGTGTGCCGGTGGGGCTCCAGTGCCATTGTGTGTGCGCTTTTATCTCCGAGGTTTCTACAGCGGAGTGGGTGAGGGGGCAGCAGTGGGTGCGGCCAAGCCTCAGCCACTCAGCCAATAGCGAGGCTGCTTTTAGTTAGTCCAAAGCTGCATGGATAGTCTGCGCGGCTTTCGGGCTGTGTGAGTGCGCTGTTGCTATGGTCAACAGTACTTGAATGCTTGTTGGCTGCAGGGTTGATTTTCATAAATAAACAACTGGCAACGTTTAGTGGACAGTCCAGTATGCACGGGGCACGAACTAGCGTTGCATAAATACACGTTGTACTACTATTGAAAGCAGAATATGTAGGATATTATAGAGAAAATTATAAGTTTGCAACTCACAGCTCAGCCGCAGCTATCGCGCTGCGTACGGCTGCGTACGGCTGTTCAGTCCAAGGACTTGAGGAGTCGCCACAAACATATATCCCAGTGTTATGACACTATATACATTATGTTATTTCATGTATTTATCCCCTATTCAAATCTTTCTAATTGCTTCTATTAAGGGTTCCTGTCTCAGTCCGGGCGTTACTCCGGCCAAAAGGTCACAGTTTACTCTCTTCCAAATATTCTGCCTAAGGTGAGTTCTTGGGTTCTTCTCAAGAATAGTAAAATAACGCAACTTAGCCACTTACGAGTGTAAGATCTGTCGCTTTTCATCGATTGAGTGGAATTTCAACTGGAAATATTAAAAGAACACGTAGAAAGGGCCTGTCAACTTCCGCTCATAAAGTGGAGCCCGAGTAACCTATGTACCAGATACACAAATGATTCGTCATTCTGCTCACAGTGACACCAGGGGGTGGGGACTCGTCACGCAACTATTGTATAATCATAGCAAAATATAGCAAACATGATACAGACAATATGAGCCATGAGAAAATGCTTTTAAGTTTAGGAACAAGGATAAAGGCTAGGGCACCTGGACGTGTCACCTGGACGTGTCATTTAGACGTGTCACCTGGACGTGTCATCTGGACGTGTCACCTGGACGTGTCACCTGGACGTGTCACCTGGACGTGTCACCTGGACGTGTCATCTGGACGTGTCACCTGGACGTGTCACCTGGACGTGTCATCTGGACGTGTCACCTGACCGAGTCTGGACGGCAACGAGAGGACCCAATGTGAGCCTGGAGCGAGGGGACCAAAGTTAAAAAGTATGCCCCAACGTTGTCGACGCTAGCCTTTGTCTAAGAAACCCAACGTAGCTCGGCTCGCACCAGCAGTAGCAGCAGCATCAACGATCTCAGCAGTAACACACATTAAAAATCAGCCGATCAGCCCAGGACAGCAAGACCAGTTCAGCAGGAGCTCATTGTGCTTCCCACGCTTAATTGTTTGCAAAAGTGAAAGTTGAGAAATTTCAGCCGTCTGAAATTGGCTTGCACTCAGAACGTCGTGTTCCCACGAAAACTGCTGAAATCAGCGCCAAAGATCTGCCACAGCGATACAGCTGCAACACTGGTGGATGCACGACGGCCGGGTCCGATCGAGCCGTGTTCCCATGAAACTGGCATGCAGGCGTCCAAACTTTCTCATCAAATATAATTCCCAGACTTTCTAGCCATTCGAAATCTTTTGCTACGATTGCTATTGGTTACAAATAATGTTGACTGAGGCAGTTTTATTATAAATACGAGCGCGGAAAAGAATAATTTTTCAACTTGCGGCCTAACAACTTGGGGCCTAACAACTTGCGGCCTAACAACTTACGGCCTAACAGCTTGTGGCCTAACAACTTGTGGCCTAACAGCTAGTGGCCTAACAGCTTGTGGCCTAACAACTTGCGGCCTAACAACTTGCGGCCTAACAACTTGCGGCCTAACAACTTGCGGCCTAACAGTTTGTGGCCTAACAACTTGTGGCCTAACAACTTGCGGCCTAACAGCTAGTGGTCTAACAGCTTGCGGCTTAACAGCTAGTGGCCTAACAACTTGTGGCCTAACAGCTTGCGGCCTAACAGCTAGTGGCCTAACAGCTTGTGGCCTAACAGCTTGCGGCCTAACAGCTAGTGGTCTAACAGCTTGTGGCCTAACAGCTTGCGGCCTAACAGCTAGTGGTCTAACAGCTAGTGGCCTAACAGCTTGTGGCCTAACAGCTAGTGGCCTAACAGGTTGTGGCCTAACAACTTGTGGCCTAACAGCTTGCGGCCTAACAGCTAGTGGTCTAACAGCTTGCGGCCTAACAACTTGCAGCTTGGCAACTTGCGATCGAAACTTGCAGTTGAACAGAAGAGCAATTGAAATTATAAGACTTCTTCTGCACATATTGAAATTAAAAAGGGCAAACTACAACTAGATGCCCATTTATAACATTCAACAATACCTTAATTTCCTTATGATATTAAGTTCACATTAGTCCCTAATTGTCCCTTTGCTTGTTCTCTCCTATCCGAGGTCCAATTTTTGTAACTTTTTTGCCAAATCTAACTTTCTGGTGTCAATGTGAGCAGAATGACGTATCATTTGTGTACATAGGTGACTCGGGCTCCACTTTGTGAGCTCAAGTTGACAGGCCCTTAAAAACTCCTACTAGATGTAAAACAACTAAGCTTTCATTTGTAGACGCTGTGAGACTCTTGCCAATTTATGACCTTATCAGAGTACCAGTGAATTTTTTCTGCAATGTACGTGTCTATCTCTCGCAAATGTCTACCAAAAATGATTTGGTCAAAACACTACTCACCGCACTGTTTTCTCTAAAAATGGCTTTCTCAAATCGACTTAAAGATATAGCAAGTAGATAAACAAACCTTAAAGTCAAGTTCAGAGAGTATTCGTTTGAAATCTGCCTAGAAACGACCTTTGCTCAAGTTCATTAGACTAAAATGAATATATGAGTAGGGAAGGTGAAAAAGTTTCGATACTGTTATCGAGTTAAATTCAATCCGACCAAAAATGCTCAGCACCTTCTCATTTGGGCTTGCCGTGGCTGTCCTAGCCGTCTGCGCCTATGCCTACATCAAGCGAGCTCTCAGCAAGTCGCCTCCGGGCCCTGTCGGCGTTCCCGGCTTCGGCCTGCTGCCTCTGGTCATGTGGCGAACTGCCAACGACAAGCGCTACCGACTTTTCCTGCTGATGCAGGAGATCCAGAAGAAGTTCGGAGACCTTGCCTCATTTCGACTCGGAACCCAAGAGTTTATCTTAGTGTCCGGTTATCCAGCTTTGCGCGAGATGTTCGTAACGCATGCAGATAAGTTCAATGGCCGGTCGAACACCAACTTTCACAGGTTTCTCTTCAAAGAGGCCGGAATTGTTGGCTCTGAGGGCGCTCTGTGGCAGGAGCACAGACGCTTTGCACTTCGTGTTCTCAAGGACTTCGGGTTCGGTCGAAACGCTTCGGAGGAACACATCCAGGATGAGGCTGGGCAAGTCGTGAACTTTCTGAGGTCGAAGGAAGGTCAGCTGGTTGATCCACGAGACTTCATCAGCAAGGCCGTGGCCAATGTGGTCACTCGGTTCATCTTCTCCAACTTCAGTAGCTATGAGGACCCCGAGTTCAACGAGTTTCTAGGAAAGCTCGGAAGTCTGACTAACCAAAACCTTGTGGGCCTGATCACCGCATTCTATCGGTTCATGCCTGTCGAAACGGCGCTCGCCTTGTCTCCAGCAAACAAGAAACAGTTCGACGCTATTACGTGGGTCGAGGACCTCAGCAAACGAAAAGTGGAGGAGATCCGCAGCAAGTACAATGTCGACGACGAGCCCAGCAACTATGTGGAGGCTTATCTGCAAGAGCAGCACAGACGGGGCGTCGACCTGGGAACATTCACTGACCTTCAGCTGGTGAAGACCATCTGGGAGCTGTACATCGCAGGCGTGGATACCAGCAGCAACACCCTCGGTTGGAGTCTGATTTACGCGGCGCTGAACCCGGAGCTGCAGGACCGCTGCCACGCTGAGATCATGGCCAAGATCGGCAAGCGACAAGCCAGCCTGAAGGACAAGAAGGAGCTGCACTACTGCCAGGCGTTTCTGGACGAGTGTCAACGCATTTCTACTCTTGTTCCGATGTCTGTCGACCATCGGGCTATTGAGGTATTGTATATACTCTTAGGGGGGAATTCTATGTGTACTGTCAGAAATCCTTATTAATAGTATAAGAACATTAGCTGAATGTACACTTAGGAGCACTTGCTATATCTTAAAGTATAATCTTTGATATCCTACTTTGCACAGGACACGGAGTTCAGTGGCTACAACATCTCCTCCGATGCCATGATCTTCGTCAACCTGTACGGCCTTCATCATGACGAGCGATACTTCCCCAACCCGGACAAGTTCGATCCTGACCGCTTCCTTACTCCGGAGGGTCAGTACAAGGCGTCGGAGTATTTGAATCCGTTCGGAATCGGCAAGCGCTCGTGTCTCGGAGAGGTTCTGGCTCGCATGGAGGTGTTCTTGTTCTTCGTGACCTTCATGCAGCACTTCCGATTCGAAGCGGACTCGTGGACTGCGGAGCAGCGGGAGCAGATCCTGCTGGGCACTGAGGGCGTCGTCCATGCGACCATCGAGCACCGGCTGAAGGTGGCGAACCGTGAAAATTAGGGACTTTAAATTCTAAAATAAAAATACTTTCCGATTTAAACTGCAGAGTCAGTTTGGGCATTGTGTCAGCCTCACAAGTTGATGGCGAAGGACCTTCTGCAACCCAAGGCGCGATATCAGTAATGAATGCAGCGTTTACTTTCAGTGGTTAGAGCAAGAATTTCTGTAGATTATGTGCGATTGAAAGGCAAATTAGTTGCTTTACTATGAAGGAAAATTTCTAATATAGTTTCTTTTCAAAAACTATAAAATGAAGAGACTTGTTTGATTGGAAAGATTTTTTGGACGATTGTTTCTTCTTTGCAGATTTACTTACAATAAATAAAAACTTCTAATTTTTTACAAAAAACCTGTCGATAAGTTTTGTTAATTTTTTATATCTTTACAAACCCGTTTCACGGTTTTTTCAGACTCGTTGTACTTATTGATGCACGCTCGCAAAGCAAATAATTTCTCTACTTTGCTTCTGCCCTCTATCAGATGTGATATTTCGGCAGTGCTTACAGTTTGCTCCTCGGTCACTCGGTTCCGTCGGTCGCATTCCATCGTTAATATCCACCGCTCTGGCTTTTATTCTTATACTAATATGCTTGCTCATCTTTGATCTTAAGTACTGAAATACATTCGCTTTGACGGCTTTGCCGATACAGCTAATCCGTTGTTCCGGTCACCACAATAGCGTCGCAGCTTGAACCGCTGGTCCTTACAGAAGCAGAACGAGCATCGACGTGGCTTACCGCGTTTCGCGCACTAGCTCGCGCGAAAGGCTGGTCTGATGAAGACAACAATCGACAGATTTCCGACAACTTTATTGCTACCTGTGGTCTGCAAACTCTGGAAAAGCTGAGCCTATTAATCGCACCAAAGGAGGTGGACACAGTCAACTTTGCCACGATGGAAGAAGCTATAACAGCATATCTGAAACCAAAGTCCAAGTTGATTCTAGCTGAGCAGACTCGCTTTTACACTCTCCGCCAAGCTCATGGAGAGAAACTGCCTGATTTCCTGGCGCGTTTGCGACAGGCCGCTCGGCACTGCAATTTCGGCTATCCATACGGTTCAGGCTGAGAGCCTCCCTGCCCTTTCGCAGGGGCAGTCTAGCGGCGAAATTCTTCAGCTCGAAACCACCGACTCGATCCACTCAATGGAAGAAGCCAAAGAGCAAATCATCGTTGATGGAATATCGATTCCAATGCAACTGGACATGGGCGCGGCAATCAGTGTGCTGTCTTCAAAACTCTGGGAGCGCCTCGACCGCCCGGCGCTGCTTCGCTGCCAGCGCCGCCTGCAAGCTTGACGGGCATGAGATGCAAGTACTGGGATAGTTGTCAACCGCCATCGAATTTCGCGGGCGGCTGCACCCGGTGGATCTGATTGTGGTTCAAGCCTCGAAGCCATTTGGCTTGCTTGGACGGGACCTTATCCATGCTGACTAAGTGTTCAGCACTTCTGCAGCGTGTCAGCCCAATCTAGCACCAGTGCCACCACCGACACGTCTACCCAAAATCAAGGGTGTGAAGGCAACTATGCAACTAGTCGATGGCGCTCAGCCCAGATTCTGCCGGGCCCGCCTAGTTCCCATTGCTATGGAGGCTGCGGTAAATTCCGAGCTGGAGAGATTGCAAGCTCTAGGCGTCATCGAACCTATTGAGGGCCCGGTGAGTAACGCTTCGCCTGTTGTTTGGGTGAAAAAAAGGATGGGTCGCTCAGAATGTGCGCTGACTACAGCGTCCACGTCAACGCCCAGATAAAATCCGACGCGTACCCCATCCCGAACGTTGAGTGCCTATTCGCAAAACTGAAGAATGCGAAGAAATTTGCCTCCATCGATTTGCGATCTGCTTACTGGCAAATAGAGCTCGACGAGAATGCTCAGGACCTGTCGACTATCAACACGTCAAAGGGCTTGTTTCGAGTCAACCGCCTTCAAATGGGCATGAAAAATTCATCCTTCATTTTCCAACGAGCCATGGAAAACATCCTTCATGACCTTAAGGGCGTGCTCGTTTACCAGGACGATGTGCTTATTTTTGCCGAGAACTCATCCTCACTCAGCAAACGGCTGCAGGCCGTGAAGACTAGACTGCGCGAAAAAAAAGTCACTATCAACGAGGATAAACGCGGAGTGTGACGAAATATCGTTTCTAGGTTTTTGAGTCTCTGCTTCTGGAATTCGACCGGACGACAGACTCGTCAAGAAGATCTTGGACATAGCCACGCCTTCAAACCGCAAGGAACTGGAGCAGTTTCTCGGTCTAGTTAATTTCTTTGGCCGGCTGGTCCCAAACTTTGCTGGCAAAACGAAATGTTTGCATAACCTCCGGCGTGATGACGCCACATTTGTTTGGTCAGCCGAGTGCGATAGAGCGTTTATAGCGTTAAAAAGGGAAATCTCGTCGGCACCCGTGGTCCAGCCATACTCGCTGGAGAAGGAGTTATCGCTCACAACTGATGCTTCCAAAGGTGCACTTGCCGGCGTCGTCACGCAAGACGGTCACCCAGTAATATTCATATCTCGTTGTTTGTCCAGCGCCGAAAAGAACTATTCGAACATCGAACGGGAAGCGCTGGCCATATTCTGGGCCGTCAATCGTCTCAAGCATTATCTCATGGGCCGAAAATTCACCATACAGACAGATCACCAACCTTTGATTCGTCTGTTTGGCCAGTCGCGTGGCGTGCCCACCAACATATCTGTTCGCATCTCGAGATGGGCACTTGCAATGATGCACTATGACTACGAAATTCAATACACGCCAGGGTCCCAAATACCTCACGCAGACGCTCTGTCTCGTTTACGCTTTACTGACCCGTCGGCAGACACGGCAGAGCTGTCCGATGCTATAAACTGCGTCGCGTTTGAGACGCCCATGGTACCACAGCACCGCATTCTAGCAGAATTGGAGATGGATCCAGTTATTCAGAGCGTAATTAATCGTGTTAAAACTGGAAGGTGGACGGGCTGATCTCAGGCGGAAAGACCCTTCGCTAAGGTTTCTGACAGCCTCACCATAGAAGGTGGTCTACTTGTTCATGGACGTCGCATATTTATTCCGTCACGCCTGAGAGCCGAGGCATTCCGCACTGCACACACCACCAACTCAGGCTACATCTCCGCCTACAATTACATGGCCTTGTCCTGCTGGTGGCCAGGAATGCGCGCAGATTTTGAACGCTTCGTCCGTAACTGTCCGATCTGCAATCAGTTGCGACCAAGATTATCACAAGAACGACACGCATGGCCATCTGCCGAGTACGCTTTCCAAAAACTGCATATGGATTGGGCCTTTGTACAACGCGCGGGAAACATATTAATAATCGTCGATACTTTCTCAGGATGGATTGAAGCGTTTCCATGCAAGGACCGCTCCTCAAAATCTGTAATCTCATCGCTTCGGACCGTATTCACTCGTTTCGGAATCCCTGAGTTGCTGGTCTCCGACAATGCTCCAGAGTTTACTAGCGACCAAGTGCGCCTCTGGCTGAAGGCAAATGGGGTTCGCAAACTCGAATCGCCAACATATTACCCCCAGGCTAATGGAGCCGCCGAACGGGCCGTGCAAACTGTCAAGCGCGCCCTGCGTGCCTGGGATGATCGCATAACCCACACAGAGTTCACCCCGTTTTTACAGAGAGTTCTGCTGCACCACCGAGTTTCGTCGCACACTCGTGGAAAGAGCCCGGCCGAGTTGGTCTTCGGTCGGCCAATCCGAGTCCCTGTGGTCTCGCCATTCCAGCAAGGTGAGAGCGTGCTGTATCAGTTGACCAACGATGAGCTGCCTAAACGTGTAGAGTACGTCATGCACCAAGGCCGCAACACCGCTTGGATTTGCGATGGAGATAACTTGCGCCTCGCCAGTACCAACCAGCTAGCACCAGACCCGAACCAGGATCCAGAGGAGGATGCCGCTGATAGCTCCGGGAATGCCACAGATGCGGACCCGGAAACGCAGCCCGAAAGCACAACCGGCCGTCAGGAAGACCCGGTGGCCCCTGCTGAGTCTTCAGGCACATCCCCACGTCGAACCAATCGCCGGCCGACCATCACGTGTCATTGTTTAAAATGTTACGACATGCCAAACAGCCTCTGATAACACTATAGCGTATGTTCTCGCCTCGGCTAATTGACAACAAAGTATTAGGAAATGTTCTTACTGTTCGTATGAATGTTCACGTCACTCCCGTTACAGGGGGACATGACGCAGCCCCAGTCGAAGCTTGTCACACTAGTATATAGTCTATGGTTATATCTCCCGCTCTACAGTTCCCTCGGTCGCATACCATCGTTAATATCCACCGCTCTGGCTTTTAATCTTATACTACGCTCGTAATATGCTTGCTCATCTTTGATCTTAAGCACTGAAATACATTCGCTTTGACGGCTTTGCCGATAGAGCTACTCCGTTGTTCCGGTCACCACAATACCTTTATAAACCCGCTTCACGGTTTTTCAGACTCGTACTTATTGATACATGCTCGCAAAGCAAAGAATTCTCTACTTTGCTCCTGCCCTCTATCAGATGTGATTATTTCGGCAGTGCCTACAGTTTGCTCAGTGCCGTACGCAGCAGTTCAATTTGATGAGGCCGCCAACCAAAGGACCATGCAAGTTTTTTGGGCGCCCATGTCTCTTGGTGGGCGTCCCTGTCTCTTGGTGGGCATCCCTGTCTCTTGGTGGGCGTCCCTGTCTCTTGGTTGGCGCCCCTGTCTCTTGGTGGGCATCCCTGTCTCTTGGTGGGCGTCCCTGTCTCTTGGTTGGCGCCCCTGTCTCTTGGTGGGCGTCCCTGTCTCTTGGTGGGCGTCCCTGTCTCTTGGTGGGCGTCCCTGTCTCTTGGTGGGCGTCCCTGTCTCTTGGTGGGCGCCCCTGTCTCTTGGTTGGCGCCCCTGTCTCTTGGTGGGCGTCCCTGTCTCTTGGCGGGTGCCCCTGTCTCTTGGTGGGCGTCCCTGTCTCTTGGTGGGCGTCCCTGTCTCTTGGTGGGCGCCCCTGTCTCTTGGTGGGCGCCCCTGTCTCTTGGTGGGCGTCCCTGTCTCTTGGCGGGTGCCCCTGTCTCTTGGTGGGCGTCCGTGTCTCTTGGTGGGCGTCCCTGTCTCTTGGTGGGCGTCCCTGTCTCTTGGTGGGCGTCCTTGTCTCTTGGTGGGCATCCCTGTCTCTTGGTGGGCGCCCCTGTGTCTTGGTGGGCGTCCCTGTCTCTTGGTTGGCGCCCCTGTCTCTTGGTGGGCGTCCCTGTCTCTTGGCGGGTGCCCCTGTCTCTTGGTGGGCGTCCCTGTCTCTTGGTGGGCGTCCTTGTCTCTTGGTGGGCGTCCCTGTCTCTTGGTGGGCGTCCCTGTCTCTTGGTGGGCGCCCCTGTCTCTTGGTGGGCGTCCCTGTCTCTTGGTGGGCGTCCCTGTCTCTTGGCGGGTGCCCCTGTCTCTTGGTGGGCGTCGCTGTCTCTTGGTGGGCGTCCCTGTCTCTTGGTGGGCGCCCCTGTCTCTTGGTGGGCGTCCCTGTCTCTTGGTGGGCGTCCGTGTCTCTTGGTGGGCGTCCCTGTCTCTTGGTGGGCGTCCCTGTCTCATGGTTGGCGCCCCTGTCTCATGGTTGGCGCCCCTGTCTCCTGCACGCGAAGGCGTATTCAGCATGCCAGTAAGTATGAGACAGACTAGGCCCATGGGCTAAGGTCTGCGATGCTTCATGCCTGCGCCTTTTTTCAGCAGGTCAAGGCTGGTGGGAGGTCTGCACCCTCTATTTGCCTCTGGCAGCCGCAGACCCCCCCCCCCCCCCACGCTGTCTCGCAAGCCGACCCAGGGTACTCGTCTCCACGTGTGTTCAAGGCAGACCCTAGGGCTGCCGGACTGACTGGGCTCCGGCGCTGGGGACCCATCCAGTGACTTCTGCCGAACTTGGGTATGCGGGTCTGGCTTGCCAGTCCGCAGGCCGTGGTACTGCTCAACGTACCCTCTAATGCCTAAGGTGTTTGACCGTGCTGATGGGCTGGAAGGCCGGGGAGTAGTCCGGTCGCAAGCGGTCCCCCTCCTGGTGTCGGGCCAGCCTTGAGGGTTCTTTTGGCCTACTGCCCGGTCAGGTGGAGCGGCCGGGTGGGTACCGCGCCCCTTCGAGGTAGCCCACCAACCTTTATCATGGCCTTCGAGCCGACTATGGATAAAAGCCCTATTTCTAGGGACGGGGACCCTTCTAAACCCCAACCTCAGTCCGAAGGACCGGCCGGCTCTGCTGGCAGAACCCAACCGACTGATTCATCTGTGGCAAAGGAAGTCGGACCAGAGCTACCAAACTCAAAGTACCCAAAGACCTTCCAGCTCTGCTGGTGGATCTAAGGGAACCGCGAGCTCTGAGCCTAAAGGACCGGCCAAATCTGGCAGAACCGACGAAGCTCAGCGGGCTCGGCTTGAGCGCAAACGCGCTAAGCAACGCGCCAAAAGGCAGGCCAAGAAGGGAGCTGCGGTGGCCAAAGCGGCGGCGTCCACCATGGATGCTGAAGCGACTGGCGTCCCAAAGCAACCAGACGGGCCGGCCGGTGGAAGCTCCGGTAGTTCAGCGGCGGCGCTCCCTGGAGATGCTGCTACGGCTGAGGCTGAGCTGAGGCCGAAACCACGCGCAACATATGGCCACTGCCAACAAGAAGTTTCTTTCGGGAGCTACCTTTTAGGCGAAGGCCAAGGCCAAAATCCCGGGAGTGATCATTCAAGGTCGCGACCAGGACTGGACCACTGGTCAGCTTCAAAAAGTGGAGTGCTGCTCACTCCTGTCTGATTGAGCTGACTGTCGAGGAGGGAAGCTGCGAAGCACATTCGTTCTTATTGCTCCCAGCAGTGAGGAGGACGCTCAGCAGCTACTCCAGCGACTGCCGACGGTCTCCTTGGATGCTGACCTTGGCAGAGCTCTTTTTCTTCGCGAAGGCCAGCGTCCAAAGACAATACCCTATGTGGTTTTTGTCCCTGCTAAGAGCACCGCAGCTGGACCCGACGTTATCCGCCGGGTCCTACTGCGTCTGAACCCCGACCTCCCTGCTAGTGGACTGGTGTACCACCGCAAAGTCCGCAGGGGGGAGACGGGCAACTCAATTGTCCTCGGCCTTTCCAACGCTTGGGCGAGTCAGTACCCTAATGGATCCTCTTTCCAGCTGGGTGCCCTCAAGCTCAAGATGCGCCGAGGAAAGTCTGCCAAAGGAAAGGCTTCTGCCAACCCCGGCATCTCCGGCAAGAGCGGGGCGCAGTCTAAGGCCCAAGGAAAAGCGCAAGCCAATCCCAAAGCCGAAGCTTCATCTCGCCCCTCTGCTAGCAGCAGTTCGGCGACCGCGGTAACGGCTCCGGCCAAGCCCCGGAAACCGAACCTGCCAGTCAAAGAAGGAGTTGAGGACGAGGCCGGGTCATCGGAATCCGAGCTCTCCTCGGCCACCCTGTTGGGGTCTGAAGGCGAAGATGCAGATGAGGAAGCTTCCTCCATCCTGTCATCGGAGCCCGAGGACTCTGCTGGGGGGACCGGTGGGGGTGAGGAGGCCATGGACGTCGACCAACTCCCATCTCCCAGTCAAGCCCCAACGGCCTGGGACGAGGACGATTTGCTGTCCAAGTCTCCTTGATGGCCCGGGGCTCTAGCCAGACAATTGCATTTAATACAGTATGACTACGCTCCACGCTGCCAAAGGAGCGACATTCTGTCTGCAAATAAATCTACAGCATTGCGTATCTGCGTCAGTAAATCTGATGAAGATTGTAGAGCTGTACAGGCCAGGCCTCATCCTGATCCAGGAACCCTGGATGCGCAACGGTAAGTTGCCCAACATTCCCTCTGGCTACTCTGATTTTTATGTGTGTGGCCCGGGGAACAACCGCCCTAGAGCGGCTATCCTCGCTGCCAGCCATCTCCAGGCTTGGCTGAGGACTGATCTCTCTGATGGAGACCTTTGTGTCATCCAATCTAATCATCTCTCTCCGCGTGCGTGTCTCGTTGCCTCGATTTACATCCCTGGCGACAGAGACCCTGCTCCCGAGAGTCTACTGCGCCTTGCGCAGTACTGCGAGTCCCAGAACGTTGAGCTGTGCTTAGGGGGCGACCTCAACGCGTACCATAAGCACTGGGGCAGCAAAGACACCAATACAAGAGGGGAGGAGCTTCTGGCCCTTATCTCTAACACAAACCTCATGCTCTGCAACCGCGGTAGCCCTCCTACCTTTAATAATGGCAGATGGACTGAGGTCCTCGACGCCACACTCGTTACCCCAAGACTCTTTTACAGAGTTGAGGAGTGGAGAGTCTGGTCTGAGGAGCCCTCCCTGTCTGACCACTGCTTTATCGCCTTTAACATCGCGGACACTAAACCCCAGTCCTCGATTACTTGGAGGCGTAACATCCGCAGCACTGATTGGGCGGCCTATAAGGCTACCCTTGATCTGCACCTGCAGGAACTCACGGACTTACGTCCGATTGAGACCTGCGAGGATGTGGACCATGCGGCTGAGACGCTGACAGGTTGCATTATTGCAGCCTATGAGGCGGCCTGCCCTGTCCGTGCCTACAAAGGCAAGATCTCGGTGCCGTGGTGGAATCCGGAGCTGGGGAAACTCAGGCGGAAGGCCAAAAGCCTTCACCGCCGTGCCATGAAGACCAGAAACCCGGAGGATATGGAGCTTTTCCGACAAGCCTCCCGTAACTTCAAATCTGAAGTGCGCAAGGCCAAGGAATGTAAATGGCGCCAATTCTGCAATGAATTGGATCAAGACAGACCTACTTCTAGGCTTGTCAAGGCCCTTACAATGGACAAAATGTCCAAATTAGCCATGATCAGAAAAGATGAAGGCTCTCTTACTAAAGAACCTGAAGAAGTGCTTCAGCATATGCTTAGCACATTCTTCCCGAGGGTACCCACTGCTAGATCAGAACCCAACCACTCATTGGATGGAGCCATCCTAGCGGCGGGAATGGAGCCATCACTGAAGACTTAATCGCTCGTGCGGTCAGAACCTTCAAGCCCTTCAAATCTCCTGGACCTGATGGTATCTACCCTGTTCTTCTTCGTGAAGCAGCCAAGATACCCTCGTTCCTGAGACTTACCCGCAATCTCATGCGGGCCTCTATCCAGCTGGGATACGTTCCCAAGTGCTGGAACGAAGCTCGGGTAGTCTTCATTCCCAAACCTGGAAAGGGTGACTACCAGAGCGTCAAGGCTTTCAGGCCAATTAGCTTAACGTCAGCAATGCTTAAGCTGACTGAGAGGCTTATTATCTGGCGGCTGCTCTCTTGCGAGCTGACAGCAATGCCCCTCAACAATCATCAGCACGCCTTCCGTACCGGAAGGTCGACTGACAGCGCCCTGCTTGCGATAGTCGAGAAGATTGAACGGGCGGTACTGGGTGACGGTTACGCCCTGGCTCTTTTTCTCGACATTGTTGGCGCCTTCGATAACGTTATCTTTGAAGCGTTTCAGAGGGCCCTTCAAAATCGCAAAGCTCACGCTACCCTCATACGATGGATCATGTACATGATCTCTAACCGTACGGTCACTGCCCAACTTCTCGGGCAAACTGCCTCCGCCAGAGTCTGTAAGGGTGGACCCCAAGGCGGAGTCCTCACCCCGACGCTCTGGAACCTGGTCATGGACGCTCTTCTGGGCGACTCCCGACCTGATCCCGTCTTCAAAGTCGGGTACGCTGACGACGGCACTGCCCTTGTGGCTGGGCCGTCGCCCAGCACGCTCAGGGATCTGATGCAGAGCTTTATCCGCAAAGCAGAATCCTGGGCCAATGATAACGGTCTGGAACTCTCTGAGCCCAAAACTGTTGCCATTATTTTCACCAGCAGAATACGCTGGAACATACGACCTCTGCAGCTCTACGGTAGAGATATTGCCTTCGCGCACCAAACCAGATGTCTCGGGGTCATTACTTGACCACCGGCTCAACTGGTCCTTCCACGTGAAAGCAAAAGCCAAGCGTGCCTCAGCCATCCTGGCCCACCTCCGACGAGCACTTGGCACTTTTTGGGGTCTTTCCCCAAAACGGCTTTGGTGGATCTACACTTCCGTAGTTAGACCTGCCATTACGTACGCCTCAGTTGTCTGGGTTAGCGCTACCCAGTTCAAAAGCCATGCAGATTTGCTCAACACGATCCAGGGCAGAGCGTGTAGGCTTATCTGCAACGCCACCAGGTCCATGCCCTTTGCCGGCATGGAGGCCTTCCTTAATCTACCGCCTCTTGACCTCTTCGTCAGGGTTGAGGCGGCTAGAACGACGCAGAGTTTACTTGATGCCGGCGTCAAATTCATTTACATGAGGGCACCTGCTAAGCGGAACCTCGTCCCGCATAGCGACCTGTGCCTCAACATTCTCAATGAGTATCAGGCCAATCGCGTCTTCACCGATGGCATTGCCTCAACGCTCAACCTGAGACAACGCTACTCCGTAGCTATCGACTCGCGCGATACCATCAATGACCACTGGAACCCTGGTGAGCTTCACTGCTACACCGATGGTTCTAAGCAGTCAGCCAATACCGGTTTGGTGTTGGAATCTTCCTGAACGGGAGGGTTATCGCAACCCACGCTCAGTACACTGGGGTCAACTCTAGTGTCTTCCAAAATGAAGTTCTTGCCATCAGCTCCTGCACCGCAGAGCTCCTCGCCACTGGCGTTACCTGTGAGAACATCATTTTCCATTCGGACAGCCAAACTGCCTTGCACGCCATCAGTGGCTGCAGCACCAATTCTGCTACAGTCCTCGACTGTATAAAACTCCTCAACATGTTGGGTACCACCAACAAAATCACCCTCAAGTGGGTTCCGGGGCATGTGGGAATCCGAGGAAATGAGTTGGCTGACGCCCTTGCGAAAGTTGGCGCCTCCGGCTCCTCTCTCGGTCCCGAACCCCTTGTCCCAATTCCCGGCTGTGTCATCGACACGCGCATCAAAGCGTGGATCAGGACCCAGCACCGCTCGACTTGGGCGAACTGCACTACCTGCAGGCAATCCAGAGGCGCTGTCCCTCAGCCCTCTCACCAGCTCCGGAAGCTCCTCTTGCGCCTCTCGCGCAGAGACATCCGGGCTGCCACCATGACCCTCTCAGGTCACGGCTGCTTCTCTAGGCACCAGTATCTGCAGGGCAACGCCACCAACGCCATCTGCAGTTTCTGTAACTCAGGTGACGAAACCGCTGAGCCTTTCGTCAGCATCTGTCCCGCCTTTACGCGAGCCAGACTCACTTACCTCGGGCCACACATCTATTACTGAAGCTTGCAAACCCGAAAACTTTAATCAGCTCATGCGCTACCTCCGGGCCACCCGCAGGGCTGAACTCTCCTTTCCAGAGAGCACCATAGCTGCTGGCGACCCTGGGGGACCTCCCTGGGCGGCGCCAACCCTTCGTCCATAGCGACGCTTCGGCCGTTCAGGGATTAGCGGAATGGGCGTTCGCGCCTTCCCGCTGTGTCCCCCCGGGACAGCCCTGCAGCTAAGTCAAGTAAGTCAAGCCCCTGTCTCTTGGTTGGCGCCCCTGTCTCTTGGTAGGCGCCCCTGTCTCTTGGTGGGCGCCCCTGTCTCATGGTTGGCGCCCTTACTCCCCTTACTACGGTGGTTGCCATATCTGGGCAGGCTGTACTATCGTGCGTCGAGCCACATCGGGGACACAGACGTGCAGAATTCTTGTTCTTTGCTATCGTTGAACCAGGTCTAAGAACTTCTACTTTCATTACAGCAGCCCCATCAGCTTTTGGAGCGTTTTTCATAATATTAGTAGCAATCAACGATGAGAACGCCTCTGCTTCAGCTACTGCGTCTCTGAAGGTAAGCTTCCGGTGGTCCTTTACAAGTAGCTTTCCGATAACGTTCTGATCACTCAGGCCGCAAATGAATTGGTCTCTCAGTCTTTCATCGATGTTATTGAAGTCACAGTTTTCTGCCTCTCTTACAAGTCGTTCGGAAAATGCACGCATGCTCTCTCCGTGGTTCCGAGTGCATTGTTGAAATGTGAATCTCTCAGCCAAAACGAATGTTGCTGGAACTAACAGTTCATTTAGTGCTTCCACGAGTTCATCGAAGTTCAACCGGCTCGGTTTGTTAGGCGAGACATGATCGGCCAAGCTGTCATATAGCTTTGGTGAAAGTCGCATAAGAAGTATTTGGGCTTTCCTTACCGAGTCCCAGTTGTTAAAAGCTGCTGCCACCTCGAATCGGTCCAGCCAGCGTGGCAGATTACTGGAAGCCTCCAGCTTCTCAATATCCACTGCTCCCGCAGTTGGTCGAATAGTCGGTCCATTGCCATGCGCCATCCGGTCTGCAGAACCAGCTGTCTTCGTAGGACCAGCCGTTTTCGCTGAAGCTGCTGCCCTCGCCAGACCAGCTGTTTTTGCTGATCCCACCGTTTTCGCAGGACCAGCTACTTTTGCAGGGCCCTCTGGTGGCCGTGCCGGTGAAGTCGGTGCAGATTTCATCTTGCGACGATTGTTATACTTTTCGTATTATGCT
The DNA here is from genome assembly GCA_002269645.1 of Macrostomum lignano. Taxonomy (NCBI): domain Eukaryota; kingdom Metazoa; phylum Platyhelminthes; family Macrostomidae; genus Macrostomum; species Macrostomum lignano. The sequence continues at coordinate 488,658 of NIVC01000522.1, read as the reverse complement.
TTTGGAGACCGTGATGCGCAAAGACCGCTCTTGAATTGTTAAGTTCTTTTGGAGCTCTTGGGCTCTCAGCTTTTCTCAAATTTATTAATTGTGTTTAAGAGAGTCGAGCTCTACTGGCTCAAGCAGGCGTTAGCTGCCTACACAGCCATAGACAAAAATAAACTGAATTACGCTCGAAAATACAAGTAAAGCTCGCAATAAGTTTGCTGTGCTCAACCTACAGCAGTTGCCATATCCAAGAGTTGGAAAACTTTGAGCTTCTGCTATTCGTACAGCTTGGCTGCTTCTCTCACATAGTTTTTGGAGAAAAGCCACTTTTTAAGGCGATTGGGAAGGGGCGTTTCCCTGAATGGGTACGCTTGTGTGCTCAACACTGAATTGATAGTCGGATTTAGGTTGACTGTGAGTCAAATATCTGGTGCAGTCAAAATTAGAAACTTTAAAAAATAGGCAAATATTGTTTAACCAAATTTCATTACTATTGCTGAAAATAATTGTGTCGTTTCATTTTTGTCTTCCTAATAATTCTTACATTCTCCAACGGATTACGTACACTAACGTTTACATGCAGGTACAATTAAAATTTTGGTTATAACTGCTTAAATATACAACAAGAAACTCTTACAGCTAGTAAAAACAGCACTCACCACACTGTAAACAGTAGGGGTTGGACAAAGTCGAAACTACAAAGCTGAGCATTCTCGACTCCGAGGTACAATTCTCTGAAATCTGCCTAGAAATGACCTTTGCTCACGTTCTAAAAGTCCGAAAGCAAGTATATGAAAGGCCAAGGACGATAAGATTTTACTGTTTCAATCTAGCTTGTAATTCCACTCAACTCCAGCAACATGCTGTTCACCGTTTCAAACGCGATTGTAGTCGCTGTAATTGCTCTGGCTATCTGCGCATATGCTTACGTCAAGCGCGCTCTCAGCAAGTCGCCTCCGGGCCCTGTCGGCGTTCCCGGCTTCGGCCTGCTGCCGCTGGTCATGTGGCGAACCGTCATGAACAAGCGCCACCGACTTTTCCTGCTGATGCAGGACATCCAGAAGAAGTACGGAGACTTGGCTTCATTCCAAATGGGAACTCAGGAGATTGTTCTTGTGTCCGGTTACGAGACCATGCGAGAGATGTTTACCATGCCCGACGTGTTCAGTGGACGGCCGAATACAAACTATCACAAGTTTCTGTTCAAAGAATCCGGAATTGCGGGCTCCGAGGTAGTTCTGTGGCAGGAGCACAGACAGTTCGCGCTTCGCATTCTCAAGGACTTCGGGTTCGGTCGGAACGCCTCAGAATTGCAGATTCAAGAGGAGGCTGTGCAACTGATGGACTTTTTGAGGTCGAAGGAAGGTCAGTTGGTCGATCCACGAGACTTCATCAGCAAGGCCGTGGCCAATGTGGTCACTCGATTCATTTTCTCCAACTTCAGCAGCTACGAGGACTCGGACTTCAATGAGTTTTTAAAAAACCTCGGAGGTGTGACGAACCAAAATGTTGTGGGCCTGCTCACCGCTTTCTATCGGTTCATGCCAGTCGAAACTGCTCTCGCCTTGTCTCCAGCAAACAAGAAACAGTTTGATGCCATCACGTGGATCGAAGACCTCAGCAAACAAAAAGTGGAGGAGATCCGCAGCAAGTACAATGTCGACGACGAGTCCAGCAACTATGTGGAGGCTTATCTGCAAGAGCAGCACAGACGGGGCGTCGACCTGGGAACATTCACTGACCTTCAGCTGGTGAAGACTATCTGGGAGCTGTACATCGCAGGCGTGGATACCAGCAGCAACACCCTCGGTTGGAGTCTGATTTACGCGGCGCTGAACCCGGAGCTGCAGGACCGCTGCCACGCTGAGATCATGGCCAAGATCGGCAAGCGACAAGCCAGCCTGAAGGACAAGAAGGAGCTGCACTACTGCCAGGCGTTTCTGGACGAGTCTCAGCGAATTTCTACTCTTGTTCCGATGTCTGTCGACCACAGAGCTACTGAGGTACGGTAGCTTTATGGTTCAACGTTCCGTGATATAATAGCATAATAGGATAGGTATAGTGGAGCTTCAGAGCGTTCACAATATGGTGAAACAGCCCTCTCCTAAAGCATTATGAAATTCATCACTCTATGAATATTCTGTTAGCAAATTTTACAATGCAAAGTAGTAAACAAGTTCTTTTTGAAATTTTTGTCATTGAAATCTTTTAATTTACTGTAAACAATCAATAAAATTAACACCTCACCTTCTCAGGATACCGAGTTCCGTGGCTACAACATCTCCTCCGATGCCATGATCTCCGTCAACCTGCACGGTCTCCACCATGACGAGCGCTACTTCTCCAAACCGGACATGTTCGACCCCGACCGCTTCCTCACTCCGGACGGTCAGTACAAGCCGTCAGAGTATTTGAATCAATTCGGAGTCGGCAAGCGCTCGTGTCTCGGAGAGGTTCTGGCTCGCATGGAGGTGTTCTTGTTCTTCGTGACCTTCATGCAGCACTTCCGATTCGAAGCGGACTCGTGGACTGCGGAGCAGCGGGAGCAGATCCTGCTGGGCACTGAAGGAATCGTTCATGCGACCATCGAGCACCGGTTGAAGGTGGCGAGCCGCGACAACTAGTGTATTAATGGGTACCGAAAACCGGTATGATCCTCATGATGCCTCGTCGGATTTTTGATCGTCTGAATGCATATGGCATTGTTGCGTCCTACAGAAATTTAGCGATGAACTCAAATCCCGAAACGTTTTCCTATAAAGAATTCGGGTAGATTTTTTCAGTTTCGCAGTTTTGTGTAATTCTGTGACGGATGGTCGTTGTTTTTTCGAACCCTATGAGTAATACTCGTACTTGTTATCTTACTGCTATTACATGCTATTCCCATTTAATAACCGCAACAGCACAGTTATACATTTATTTGAAGAGCTTTTTGCTGCTTGGTAGTTTTCCTTGAATTTGCAGTTTTGCAGTTTTGCAGTTTTGCTACATGTTCCAGAAACCTAGCTTGTATTACACACGTAGCTCACTACTGCCATGCCAACTGTGTGAAGTGATACATTTTGGTCCGGAAAGTTCCTATCCAATTTAAATGTAATTCGAGCCAATCAATGCGCTCCAGCAGGCAAAAAGCTGAGGACAACTGAAGAAGAGTCATGTACTATCTAATTTATTCCCCAATGGGAAAGACTAAAAATGCTTTATGAACGAATGTTAAAGCCAAGAAAGCTCGCCTCACTCTCCCATCTTTCCCGCTACTTCGCTCTACTTCGCTCTACTAGTCTCTCGGTTGCTCAAGTCCTGCTTGTGATTCAGTCAGACAGTACACCAATGTAACCTAATTATTATCTAGATTTGACAAATTGATCCAATGAACATCGTGAGATTGTGACCATCAAATAGAAAAATCTGTAAGCTTACACCTTGTGATTGCATCATTAGGAAAAGTTTGTCGAATCCGACACCTCTTGCAGTTTTTTGGGTCTTACACTGGTAATTGAAGTTATTATAGAGCCATTGTAGTAAAGGTCCTGAAGACCAAGGACACACAAAAACATCATCATTTTAATTTTCGAGTTATTTTATGTGGTCTGGAATTTGTCTGATACTTTCGCGAAATTGCAGCTTGCTCTAATAGAATTCACTTTCTCCCTTTTCATTTTCTTCCATTCCCTGTGTGCCTAGTCCATCTTCTATCTGCCGCGCTCTACGTACTGTACATTCTTATCTTGTTCCCAGTGAGCTCCGCGAAACCCACAAACCCAAGGACACGCGCGAAGCGCGTGTCCTTGGGTTTGTGGGGTGAGCGGAGCGAACGCGCGAGGCACAAAGTGCCGAGCATGAGGAACAAACAGCCAGCCAATGCGCGAAGCGCATTGGGTGGTCTGGCTTGTGACGAATATAATAATATGAGACGTGTGCATCGAAAAAATGACAAGAAAAATCTCACAAAAACTGCTGTAACTTCAAAACTACAAGTGCGAATTTCACAAGTGAGGTGTCATTTTAAAGAGAAGAATCTGATCTATTTAACGAGTATAGTTTTGTATGGATTCACTGCGGAGAAAAGGAACAGGCTTCAGTTGAAATGTTTGTCTTAAGATTATGTCTTTACAAAAGTGCATTTCCTCATGCACATTAAAACTCGAGCTAAAAATGTTCGAGGGTTATAGGTGCGCCTTACTAAGATGCATAACATTATTGGGTTGTTTTTTTCAATTGTATTAAAAAGTTGGCACTTTGGTTGCAAAAAATGCAAAAATTGAAAATGTACTTTTACAGTTTTTTGCATTTTTTTCTATACTGCTAATAGTTAAGCATACATACTATGCACCAATTGATGCGCAATTCAAAGATACACAAGTGTGGAAGTTTTCAATTCTTAAACATTTGAAATCAGAAAGTTATCGACGAAAGACTAAAAATCATGATCTCAAACTGATTTGAGGAAAAGTGCTCATTATAATTTTTGGAATATGGAAGAAACAATTCAACGCCGTCATCTAATTCCAAACTAACTGTACTTTAAGGTACTGCGATGATTTTTTTATTGAAAGAGCGAAACCTGTTTAAATATTTGAAAAAATGGAAAAAAAGTACCTTTTTTCATAGAAATACACTCTTTTGACTGCTTAATCCGATTTCCAACAACAAAATAGTTGCTTTCCTGCTGGTGCAAACCGTTATTAGGGTGAATTTTCAAAATTGCATACTGTGCCAAAAGTAAACTGAAGCTTAATATTTATAAACATTAGAAACGGGACCACTAATGGGTATTTTACTTTGGTTACTTACTATGGACTAAACTGGCACTGGCAGAGACAGATTTGAGAGAAACTAATTGCTCCATTGTATTTGTATTTGGCTCCAGCGTTACAAATTACAATAGCTATTTCGGGGTCTAACCGGCTAAGTTATCAAAAAAGCTAGATACCAATCACCAGTTTCATCATCAGCTATACCTACCACGATTTTATAGTCACATGTAACAGTAATACCCTCCTTTAAAAGTTTTCAATATCTAAAATGATGTGTTAAATTTTATAAAATTTCATAAACAGTGAAATTTTAGCTGTTTACGTGCTGGTGGTTTGAACGTAGCTACTTTGTGCGAAAATACACTGTCATTAATACCGTACCTATTATTGTATTTATTGTATTGAAAGTTGATGTGTAAATTGTACTTTTCTATTTTTTTGTCATTCGTTATCGCACTCGGGCCGGCCTGCCTGCCTTGTGGGGTGTGGTGGCCTTGGCCACTTTCTCCCCCTTCTGCTAGGATCCAAAGCAAGCTTTCAAGTGTACATTTAATATTATCGATCGATTATTTAAAACAAGCCTCTAGTGGCTGGTGTTGAGAGTGAGTGGCCTTGAGTGTACGCGAAAGCAAGAGGAAGCCCATGGGCGGACTATATGAACCTTCCTTTAGTGGAAAGTTGGGCCTTGTGCATTGGATAGTGTACGCTACACAAGACAGAAGGTAAAGAGAAAGAGAACGACAGGCTAGCCAATAGCGATAGCATGTGCTTCTTTCTCTCCAGTCCACTATGGTAGGGGGGGGAGGGGGTGTCAGACGGCCCAACTCTAACCCCCATACCCAAAACAGCGTACATGTAGAATAAGAAGGGATTGGGTCCAGATAAGTCTTCCCAAATGTACATGTATGTACAAAGACAAACACAGACAAGAAAAATGGCTCTAAAAACCATTGTTATTGTTACACTGTGTGTCTATTTTTATTAACTTGACTTTGACTTGTCTTTACTCTAGCATGGTCAAGGATAATTACTGTTACTTCATACCTAATTTACAATTAATTGCATAAGATTAAGAAGGAATAATACAATCGAGGTCGAACCCATGATCACTTGACCCACCCACCCATGATCACTTCTGATTCTGACCTACATGTATCTACTATATCCTGCCAGTTTCTCCAGTTTTATGGGTCTTGGTGTCGGTGATTCGAGCAATTCCATTACATTTTATCGGTGCAGTGCGTCTATTAATGCTTAGCTACTTGTATATGTGTTGCAGAACTTATGCTCGTAGTTTCCCTTCTAGGGATGTTGACCCCGGGAGTGCTCCCCGGGGAGCTTGTCGGGGAATACTCTCCGGGGAATTTAACCGGGGACCCTGGGGAGAAAAAATATGAAAAAATGCATTTGTAACTTAATTTTTGCCATTAAAATAAGAAACTGATTCACAGAAAGCTGATTGAAACTCTGTCTATGCTCTTTTACCGCATAATTGCTTATTTCAATGCATTACATGTATTTGAAACACAACACACGTTTGATTGTTTTTTCACTAATAAGTCATTCAATCAAGCAAATTGCACGTAGAAAAGAAACCCGTCAGGAAAAAGAAGCCTTACTGACTAGTGACTGCTGTGTTGGTCTGCGTTGACGGCTTGACGCAGGCGCAGCGCTGCGTCATGCGTCAGGCACTGACGCATAGGGGGTGTCATACATATACTCCCTATTAGACAAGGACAAAATGGTGATTTACATATATATGCAAGAAATAAAATTCCGATTATAAAAACAGTCTCATTCATTAATTATCCTCTCACGAGCGTAGCTGTTTAGCATGCATTCCAACAAATGCACTTTTCCGATAAAGGTGCGCGCACGATTTCGTGATGCCACATTGTCAAATACAGTTTAAAAAAACTTTGTTTAAAATTTTTACCCCTGCGCCTTGAACATGTAGTACAAAGCTTAAATCAAAGTTTAAAAAATTCCACTTACAATCTAAGTGATCCGCCGTTTTAACTTATTTTTTCTTTTCACCGGGGTCCCCGATAAGATAATTCCCTGGGGAATCGACATCCCTAATTCCCTTCCTATAAATCATTTGACGTTAGAGACATTTTACAACTCTCGCCCTACTTTATCTATTAGGCTAACTTTATGTATGACACGACGCAAAATATTAGGAGCATCAGCGTTAATAATGCCTTGAAAGTCTAAATAATCGATACAACACTAGGTATTATAAAATTCCAACCCCAAAGCTCACTGGGGCGAAAAGACTTTGTCTTCATTAACTAGTTTTCCAATTATCGATCGGTGAGTTTTCAGTCAGCCCCCCCTCTCTGTCTCGTTAGAGCATTTTTAGCCCTCGCCCTTCTTACCCATTTCTTCTTATCTTTTCTCTCCCCCCTCTCTCAACCACGTAAATAATTATACTTGTTTGGGCCCTGCGCCCACTTACTGGCTCCTTATTCAATTTAACATCTAATTTAAACGTAGTGTGTTGTTTACTCTTATTATTTTCTCGACATATACTGACGGCTGGATGCAGCAGTCCCGCATCGTCTTGCCGGACGGTGTCGATCGCTGTAATCGCGGAAGTCAGCAACTTTGTTGAATAAAATCGGTGTTACATTTTCGCCCGATTGACAAAACACCAGGCTGACTCGTTGGGATGGCAAATAGCCCGCAGTGCTACCGTTGCTGCTAGTAGGAAAGCTATTGCCCATCGATAGAAATCAATTTCAAGAGGAGAGGCATTTTTGTCTTATTCACTGCATCAATCAATCACACACGTTAACCGTTACAGCAAGCAATTGAAAAATCTCACGGATCAAATTTGACTGTTGTGGAAAACTTTGTCTTAGATACGCATCACTTAATATTGGAAGGTAAACGAAAGCAACTAGCAAACCGAAGCAATGGCAGTTATCTTTAAAATGCACAGGAAATGTCGTTGATGGCATTACTTCCATTTCGCCTATTATCCAAAGCAAAAGAATTATAGACACAGGAAAAACGAGGGCCAAAACGATTTGCCTGAGGGCAAAAAAACACTTGAGTGCATCTCTGACGAAGACTGCAGCTCGCACTGCACACAAAAACTCTGGAATATTGCAACCCATTTTCAGTGTTGAGTTGAATAAATAACGACTGAGATACTGAAGAATTGAAAATAACCTGGCAGCTCAAAGCATCCACAAGTGCTTTAGAACGCCAAGATTTACTCGTGTGTGCCTGCCTACCTGACCGCCAATATATTTTGCCCCTCAAGAGACAGCTTGAGTCTACCTTGAGTTTATGAAGAAATTTAGTCCTACTTCGCAGTGTAAAAGCTTACATAGTGTAATCCATGAACGATCTTAATTTTTGATAGAATTCTGGAGAGCCAGCGGCTCTCAACCAGGGCGTTCTTGGACGTTTTGTTGGTGCTATTTCTTCATTTGCACGCAAGAAAAGAGAAGACTACTTTGTACACAGCATTGCAGAATCATGCTAATCTTAAAACTGTAAGGTATAATTTTTTAAATGCGTCAAAATTGTTTTAAAAAACTGAATTTACTTTGCTTCTTCACAGACCAAAACAAGTATAATATACTTTAGCAGTTTGATTTTTGTTATAAATGTATCAGAAAAGATTTAGTTTTCAATCAATCCTCAGAGTGGTAGGTTCAGTTTTGAGACAAATCCATATTTTATAAATCATCTGTCATGTCAAGAGATAATTGAGGACTTTGCAAAGACGCCAATTTTTTAAACAGTCTCCAACTCTAGAATCTTACTTTAAAACTCCTTGGTGTAGAGCGTTATTTTTCTGGCCAAATGAGCTGCAGACTACAGAGAGACAGCTTTATCTAGACAATGTTTGCCCAGCAAACCTCTCAAACCAAGCTCAAGCCCCAGAGACCGCCAATGCCCAGCGGCAAGAGAAGAGAGTAAATAGGGCTGGGCCGCAAAAGTGCAGGATGTGTACAATTATTCGCACAGCTGCAAGGCTTTGAAGGAAAATGGTCAGTCGTCTGTCGTCATAGAAAAAAACTTGGCACACAGTTTTTTAAACGCAAAGAAAATTTAGATATTGCAGTTTTAGTAAGACTCTCTTCTAGTAAGGCTCTTCTTTCTTGTTGAAAAAGCTAGATACATACCTCAAGACAAATGCTTGGTACAGTTCCAATTTTTGCGTCTGCCATCGGCCTGGCCATCTGCGCCTATGCCTACATCAAGCGAGCTCTCAGTAAGTCGCCTCCGGGCCCTGTCGGCGTTCCCGGCTTCGGCCTGCTGCCTCTGGTCATGTGGCGAACTGCCAACGACAAGCGCTACCGACTTTTCCTGCTGATGCAGGAGATCCAGAAGAAGTTCGGAGACCTTGCCTCATTTCGACTCGGAACCCAAGAGTTTATCTTAGTGTCCGGTTATCCAGCTTTGCGCGAGATGTTCGTAACGCATGCAGATAAGTTCAATGGCCGGTCGAACACCAACTTTCACAGGTTTCTCTTCAAAGAGGCCGGAATTGTTAGCTCTGAGGGCGCTCTGTGGCAGGAGCACAGACGCTTTGCACTTCGCGTTCTCAAGGACTTCGGGTTCGGTCGAAACGCTTCGGAGGAACACATCCAGGATGAGGCTGGGCAAGTCGTGAACTTTCTGAGGTCGAAGGAAGGTCAGCTGGTTGATCCACGAGACTTCATCAGCAAGGCCGTGGCCAATGTGGTCACTCGGTTCATCTTCTCCAACTTCAGTAGCTATGAGGACCCCGAGTTCAACGAGTTTCTAGGAAAGCTCGGAAGTCTGACTAACCAAAACCTTGTGGGCCTGATCACCGCATTCTATCGGTTCATGCCTGTCGAAACGGCGCTCGCCTTGTCTCCAGCAAACAAGAAACAGTTCGACGCTATTACGTGGGTCGAGGACCTCAGCAAACGAAAAGTGGAGGAGATCCGCCGCAAGTACAATGTCGACGACGAGCCCAGCAACTATGTGGAGGCTTATCTGCAAGAGCAGCACAGACGGGGCGTCGACCTGGGAACATTCACCGACTTCCAGCTGGTGAAGACCATCTGGGAGCTGTACATCGCAGGCGTCGACACGACCAGCAACACCCTCGGTTGGAGTCTGATTTACGCGGCGCTGAACCCGGAGCTGCAGGACCGCTGCCACGCTGAGATCATGGCCAAGATCGGCAAGCGACAAGCCAGCCTGAAGGACAAGAAGGAGCTGCACTACTGCCAGGCGTTTCTGGACGAGTGTCAACGTATTTCTACTCTTGCGCCAATGTCTGTCGACCATCGGGCTATTGAGGTATTGTATATACTCTTAGGGGGGAATTCTATGTGTACTGTCAGAAATCCTTATTAATAGTATAAGAACATTAGCTGAATGTACACTTAGGAGCACTTGCTATATCTTAAAGTATAATCTTTGATATCCTACTTTGCACAGGACACGGAGTTCAGTGGCTACAACATCTCCTCCGATGCCATGATCTTCGTCAACCTGTACGGCCTTCATCATGACGAGCGATACTTCCCCAACCCGGACAAGTTCGATCCTGACCGCTTCCTTACTCCGGAGGGTCAGTACAAGGCGTCGGAGTATTTGAATCCGTTCGGAATCGGCAAGCGCTCGTGTCTCGGAGAGGTTCTGGCTCGCATGGAGGTGTTCTTGTTCTTCGTGACCTTCATGCAGCACTTCCGATTCGAAGCGGACTCGTGGACTGCGGAGCAGCGGGAGCAGATCCTGCTGGGCACTGAGGGCGTCGTCCATGCGACCATCGAGCACCGGCTCAAGGTGGCGAACCGCGAAAATTAGCGACTTTAAAATTAAAATTAAAAACACTTTCCTATTTAAACTGCAGAGTCAGTTTGGGCATTGTGTCAGCCTCGCAAGTTGATGGCGAAGAACCTTCTCGAACCCAAGGCGCGATATCAGTAATGAATGCAGCGTTTAATTTCAGTGGTTAGAGCAAGAATTTCTGTAGATTATCTGCGATTGAAAGTCAAATTAGTTGCTTTACTATGAGGAAAATTTCTAATATAGTTTCTTTTCAAAAACTATAAAATGAAGAGACTTGTTTGATTGGAAAGATTTTTTGGACAATTGTTTTTTAGATATACAATAAATAATAGCTTCTAATTTCTTATAACAAACACTGTCGATAAGTTTCGTTCATTTTTATATCTTTACAAACCCGTTTCACGGTTTTTCAGACTCGTTGTACTTATTGATACACGCTCGCAAAGCAAAGAATTCTCTACTCTGCTCCTGCCCTCTATCAGATGTGATTATTTCGGCAGTGCCTACAGTTTGCTCAGTACCGTACGCAGCAGTTTAATTTGATGAGGCCGCCAACCAAAGGACCATGCAATATTTGACTTTTTTGGCGCCCATTTCTCTTGGTTGGCGCCCCTGCCTCTTGGTGGGCGCCCCTGTCTCTTGGTGGGCGCCCCTGTCTCTTGGTGGGCGCCCCTGTCTCTTGGTGGGCGCCCCTGTCTCTTGGTGGGCGCCCCTGTCTCTGGCCATCTGCGCAGATGGCTCGCAGATGAAAAGTTTGTCGAATCCGACGCCTCTTGCAGTTTTTTAGGTCTTACACTGGTAATTGAAGTTATTATAGAGCCATTGTAGTGAAGGTCTTGAAGACCAACGGCACACAAAACATCGTCATTTTGATATTCGAGCTATTTCATGTGGTCTGGAATTTGTCTGATACTGACGGCTGGACGCAGCAGTCCCGCATAGTCTTGCCGGACGGTGTCGATCGCTGTAATCGCGGAAGTCAGCAACTTTGTTGAAAACACCAGGCTGACTCGTTGGCGTGCCCCCGCCTCTTGGTGGGCGTCCCTGTCTCTTGGTGGGCGCCCCTGTCTCTTCGTTGGCACCCCTGTCTCTTCACCCCGGTCAGTACAAGGCGTTGGAGCCTTTGAATCAATTCGGAGTCGGTAAGCGCTCGTGTCTCGGAGAGGTTCTGGCTCGCATGGAGGTGTTCTTGTTCTTCGTGACCTTCATGCAGCACTTCCGATTCGAAGCGGACTCGTGGACTGCGGAGCAGCGGGAGCAGATCCTGCTGGGCACTGAGGGCGTCGTCCATGCGACCATTGAGCACCAGCTGAAGGTGGCGAGCCGCAACAAATAGCGGTTCACAGTGTCACAAACTAATTTAATAGACGAAGGTTTTTGACAACTCGAGCTTTAAAAAGGAAAGACGCTGTAGTTCCCATATTTAACTGTTTACTCACATCACAATTTTGGCCTATTGTGTTTGGGCTGGTACCTTTCTTACCCTTGTCGTGAAATCGTCTGATAACGCGAAGAAGTAAATTATAAAATATTTCATGTCGTAAACCTCTTGCTGAATAATTTCTAAAGAGAAATCTAAAACTTCGCTCTTAGTTGAATATATCTGTCACGTTTTGAGTAGTAGTAGCTATGACCCTTAAGAGGGCCGTTTTAACGAGAGTTGTCGTTGTAGTCCAAAAGGAAGGTTAATTGAACAATGGCGGTGTAGCGGTTTCGTGTAGCGGTAGCACTTAGGAAGAGACTGATGATTAATTAACGTTGAAGTCGTGGCTTTATATTTGTCTCTAAAGTATTAATAGTAGTACAAAGGCAATAACGATATGGGCACTGGCGGCTGCAACAACGAGTTAATGATAAAATGAGTAGACGATGAAGGATGGCGATGAGGCAATGGCAGAGAGTAGCGGTCGTGAGTAGGCAGAACGGTGGTGAGCTGGCGTTAGCCGTGGTAGAGTCAACTTGGCGGGAGAGGCGTAAACAGTCTGGCTGGCGAGTGGAGCCGTGGCGAGAGAGAAGGAAAACGAGAGAGCGCAGGGAACGCTACATGAGAGAGCCAGGAGCAAGAGGGAGCAAGTGAAGACCTCCCAGCCCGCCGCCAGGCGGGGGTTAATAAAGAGCGCAGAGGGCTAGCATAATACACGCGGAGAGTTTTCATTGGCTGGCGAGAGAACTTGAAATTATCGATCGTGCTAGATTTTACAGACAAACGCAAGGCCTACCAAATACACAGTGAATTAGCAATTGATACAGATTAGTTGCACGCTACTACAAGTAAACGTTAAAATAAACTGTTGGGGAAATTTAAATGAGAAATTGCAAGGGAAACTACAGTCCAACGGCCCTTTTGCGGGACCTCCTTAACTAGCAACGTCACAATATCTGTTTTATATTTGTTGTGCGAAAAATTTTATTATTTGACTTATTAAATTTTTAATAAGCTTTGGCATGCGGTGTCAACAATAAAAATTACACGTCAAAGTATGCATCATGTTTAACAGCTAATAATCAAATGTTTATCAAGCTATCATTTACAATGAAAATATATACGAGCTAGTTCTGTCACCACGATTATCCGTATATGATTCAGTAAGGGGTAAAAGAATCACGAGGATGCATCATTCACCCATCCTAATTACAAACCGGTTGATAAACGTCACACTTGGTTTTGATGTTTTTTCTGAACTTTTATTTTCTGCTTTACAGTAATGGAAAAACTGTAGCAGTGCCCTAGCTTGTGCCGCCGACTTTTGACATCAAATAACTGTGAGCAGACACAATCAAAACACAGAGAGGAGCAGGAGCGAGAAGCCTGTCTTCTTTCCAGTACATTCTATAACGAGCAAAACGTAGGCTTTAAAGTGCTGGATGGGTGCAAATTTGACCATAAGCTTAAGATTATCGAAGCTTCGTATATCAGAATGCACAAACCCAACCTGAATGTGCAGCTTGCTGGCAATGGGGTGGAGCGTGAGCTAAGAGTACTGTGAGCAGAGCCGTGCCTATTTATTATTTTTTTCTCTCTCTCACTTTGTTGTGTACTTGGCACTTTCTTAATTCTACCGGACTGTTTTGACCCGCCTCTGGACTGTACGAGCTACAGTGATTTTTGCTTAAAAAAATTGGTGGTGTGATCTTAGGTTGATTGAATTTGCCCTGACGACGTCTTGTGTTTGACGAAACGCGTTGGCTAGAATTAAACAAAGTTTACTTTTTATGTTTTTGTTGACGTTTATTTTCCTACTATTTGTTAGACGAGCTACACTTCCACGAGCAAAACGTACTTCAAGCAGAGGGAAGAGAGGGAAAGGTCAACTGAGTGCAGCGTTTGACAGAATTATTGTTTTAAATCACGCGCAGACTGCATGACTGACTGACTGAGCATCTTCCGCTCTTGCAAATCTCTTTCTATGAATATTTTTAGAACATAAAAAAATCTGGGGTGAAGTGTTTTATCACGAATAACGCGCGTGTCGCCTGCTCAAGTCTTTTTCGGACTTTTCTTACACTGTTATTTGAATTCAGGTCATATTATGACAGCTAATGTTATACGAGCCGTAATCGTCAATGACGTTGCTTCACTTCCCTAAGTAGGGGATTGCTCGTAGCTGTTGTTGCATGGGTATATTATTCTCCTAGAAATGATGCAGGTACAACCATCAGTCTAGCTAACAAGCCAGCATCAATAACTGTGTGAGACCCTATTGTAAGCTAATCTGGCTTAGAAAGGATGCTGACAAATCCTTTTAGTCTTTGTCACCTGAGCTGCAGTCAAGGACTTCTAGACTAACAGGACGTAAAACTCAAAGATCGTGCAATTTTTTGGAGGCCACGATTTCCTGGAAAAAATACACTGCGAAGATAGGAAAAAATCAGTTTTTCGTCACAAAATCTGTGATTGTATTTGATCTGGGGCAGTGAAGACTACCATTCTTTTAATTTAACATGCACAATTTGTTACTCTATTATATTTTCATATAGCTGTGTAGCGAAGTTTTCATTTTCATATTGTTTTCACTTTATTTCATAAGCCCAAAGTTGCAAACTCACAAGTGGCATTAGCCAAATATCAAATTCAAGAAAAGAAAAGCTATTCAAATTTGTAATATAATAATATTTTTAGCCTTTAAAATAAAAGTTATAAAAGGACTAATCAATGTTTTTTCTTATAGATACCTAGTAAAAATGGTTAGGGCCTATTTTTGTGATTAAGTCTATTCTTCTTAAATCTTAGTCCTAAATATAGGCTTGGCTTAAAAACTGATAATACAGCTTTCTCAAGCCTAGGTAACCAACCATATGAAACTATTTATTGGTAATCTATATATAATAAAAAAATCTAAATATACTAATCTCTAAGTCATTGTCTAAATTTAATTACTTATTAGGCTAGATAGTGTAGTGATAGGTCTAGTTCTAGTAGGCCTAGGAATTAGCATAGTTACTAAACCTACAATAATAGCTTAAGACTAAGAGTACCTACATGCAATGTTTTTATACTTTATTCTAAAAAGAACAACACAAAAAGTTTGGCTAATGCCACTTGTGAGTTTGCAACTTTGGGCTTATGAAATAAAGTGAAAACAATATGAAAATGAAAACTTCACTACACAGCTATATGAAAATATAATAGAGTAACAAATTGTGCATGTTAAATTAAAAGAATGGTAGTCTTCACTGCCCCAGATCAAATACAATCACAGATTTTGTGACGAAAAACAGATTTTTTCCTATCTTCGCAGTGTATTTTTTCCAGGAAATCGTGGCCTTCAAAAAATTGCACGATCTTTGAGTTTTACGTCCTGTTAGTCTAGAAGTCCTTGGCTGCAGTACCTGCAGGGAACGTTTGGGGTACTTGGAGAAGCAACTGGGACGTGTGGGTTATAAAATAGATGCTCTCAGTGGGTATCTCCTTTCAAGTGTCTTTTGGTGCGAGGCTTACAGCTTACAGCTCTCTCTACAGCCTACAGATGTTGCAGTTCACCCCAATCTATACAGTATACAGATTCCGACTCTTGACTCAAATTTATTTATATCTAAATCAAGTTTTCAAAGAGGAATAGACTGCTATTTTATCTTCATGTTCTCTTAGGCTTGGTAGGCAGTGAATGATAATAGACTCCGTATTGGGTCGCCTACGTCTGATTCGACCCAACAAATCGAGCTGATAATGCTATGAAATCAAGAAAACAGATAACAGACGAGAATACTCAAAAAGCTTGATTTAAGATTTAGGCAAAGTGACGAAGACAAAAACAGAAGAATTTGGAGGACAAAAAGCACGGTCGAGGGTGTGCGGCACCGCTAACAGAGCACAAATTAAGTAGAGGGTTAAAAGGCCAGTCGCCATGCACAGCCTATAGCCGCCCACAAAGCCCTCTCAAGTTTCAAACAAACCACACCATTTTTCTGCCCATTGCGTCTGTTTTAATGCGACCTTTGCTCCTGGCGTAACAGCAGAGTATATTAGTGGGCTGGAGAAGCGCACAACTTTTTATAAGTCTCATAAGGCAGTAATTAGAATGCTGGAGACAGCTGCAATCGTTGCAGCCGTTGTAGGCCTGATCGTCTGCACCTATGCCTACGCTAAGCGAGCTCTCAGCAAGTCGCCTCCGGGCCCTGTCGGCATTCCTGGCTTTGGCCTGCTGCCTCTGGTCATGTGGCGAACTGCCACCAACAAGCGCCACCGATTCTATTTGCTGATGCAGGAGATTCAACGGAAGTACGGCGACTTGGCTTCATTTCCTCTAGGAACTCAGGAGCTTGTCCTGGTTTCCGGATACGAAACCATGCGCGAAATGTTCGCAATGAACACGGATAAGTTCAATGGTCGGCCAACTACAAACTTTCATAAATTTATGTTTAAGGACGCTGGCATCATTGGCTCCGAGGGCGCTCTGTGGCAGGAGCACAGACGCTTTGCTCTTCGCGTTCTCAAGGACTTCGGGTTCGGTCGGAACGCCTCAGAATTGCAGATTCAAGAGGAGGCTGGGCAATTGGTGAAATTTTTGAGTTCTAAGGACGGTCAGCTGGTCGATACTCGAGACTTCATCGGCAAAGCCGTGGCCAATGTGGTCAGTCGTTTCATCTTCTCCAACTTTAGCAGCTATGAGGACTCGAACTTCAATGAGTTTTTAAAAAACCTCGGAGGTGTGACAAACCAAAATGTTGTGGGCTTGATTACGGCATTTTATCGGTTCATGCCAGTCGAAACGGCGCTCGCCTTGTCGCCAACAAACAGAAAACAGTTTGATGCCATCACTTGGATCGAAGACCTTAGCCAACAAAAAGTGGAGGAGATCCGCAGCACGTACAATGTCGACAACGAGCCCAGCAACTATGTGGAGGCTTATCTGCAAGAGCAGCACAGACGGGGCGTCGACCTGGGAACATTCACTGACTTCCAGCTGGTGAAGACTATCTGGGAGCTGTACATCGCAGGCGTCGACACGACTAGCAACACCCTCTGTTGGAGTCTGATTTACGCGGCGCTGAACCCGGAGCTGCAGGACCGCTGCCACGCTGAGATCATGGCCAAGATCGGCAAGCGACAAGCCAGCCTGAAGGACAAGAAGGAGCTGCACTACTGCCAGGCGTTTCTGGACGAGTGTCAACGCATTTCTACTCTTGTTCCGATGTCTGTCGACCACAGAGCTATTGGGGTTAGTTGGGGCATGGGATCGTAGACTAAAATTATATTATCTGCTTTTTGAAAAATTACTGAAAGTAAACTGCTAGATAAGGAAATGAACTTAATAATCCTCAACTGTGCACAGGACACGGAGTTCCGCGGCTATAAAATTTCCTCTGGCTCAATAATATTCGTCAACCTTTACGGACTCCACCATGACGAGCGCTACTTCCCCAAACCGGACATGTTCGACCCCGACCGCTTCCTCACTCCGGACGGTCAGTACAAGCCGTCGGAGTATTTGAATCAATTCGGAGTCGGCAAGCGCTCGTGTCTCGGAGAGGTTCTGGCTCGCATGGAGGTGTTCTTGTTCTTCGTGACCTTCATGCAGCACTTCCGATTCGAAGCGGACTCGTGGACTGCGGAGCAGCGGGAGCAGATCCTGCTGGGCACTGAGGGCGGTATTCACGGAACCATTGAACACCGGCTAAAGGTAACGAGCCGAGACAACTAGCGGGACAATTGCGCACAATGGTACACGAGCAGGACCGGAACTGATGCCTGACTTTTGGGTTTTTGAGATTCAGACTTTGTGGCTTGTCTATCGCTCAAGCCATCTTTATTCTTTAGGCTTTTGACCTAGTATGATTTTTTGTTACTTGGCACGACAAAAGCAACAAAATTATTTTACCTCGATATATCAACCTATATTGGTAATTATATCCATTAACTTTATCCTAATATAGATAATAGTACAAAAGTACGAAGCATAAAATTTACGAAAGCGATGTGACTCTTCAGATAGAAATAGGTTTGCTTCCGACCTGAAATCCAGACTGCTCAATCGTCCATGGGATGTGACGCCGAATTACAATGTTGAGTATAGCTTATTCTTTAGCCTTAACACTTTTCAACGATCCTCACTTTTTCCCGACCCGACCAAGAAGTGTGGGCAATTTCTCTATTTAGTGAAGATTTATAGAAACTTGTTTCGTAGAAGCATTTGCAAAACTTTTGAAAGCAGTATAACAACAAAACTTGCGTACTTTTGCACAGTTACGAGTCGTATTAATCTACATCACTCATGTTACCCATAAAAACATCCAAGGTAAAGTAAACCGCAGTCACTAATACTCCAGCACAGGGCAACAAAGTAAATTGATATCGCAAAGTAGTTGGCACCGTGTCTGGCACCAATTGTGTCCGGTATTCCCTAATTCAGTGTTCATCAGCTCATTCAGCTTAACTCTCTTCACGCAGAGCATAACCGCGGGAAACCATTGCTCCTTCCATAGTTTAACTCCTCTGCACATTCTGCACTACACTCCAAAGTATATACTCTACCGTAAATCCAGCAAATCCAGCAATGTAGCTTGTTACGAGCCCTGGACCGCATGCACCAACCCCTACCCCCAGGGGTTTTCTCTCTAGATTCAGCCTCAATCTTAATAAACGCTCAGCCAATGGCGAATGAGCTACACACAGATTCTCACAAAATCTTGCGGCGAGATTCGAGCCTTTCTTTGCGAACCCAACTGTATTACCTGTTCATTAACTCCCCCGAGCTTTAAAGCGTTTGGAAACCAAAACCCTAACTTCTTTGTCAACTGTCAAGGTGAAGGTCGTTGTCTATTGTCAAGGTGAAGGTCGTTGTCAATTGTCAAGGTGAAGGTCGTTGTCTATTGTCAAGGTGAAGGTCGTTGTCAATTGTCAAGGTGAAGGTCGTTGTCTATTGTCAAGGTGAAGGTCGTTGTCAACTGTCAAGGTGAAGGTTGTTGTCTATTTTCAAGGTGAAGGTCGTTGTCTATTGTCAAGGTGAAGGTCGTTGTCTATTGTCAAGGTGAAGGTCGTTGTCTATTGTCAAGGTGAAGGTTGTTGTCTATTGTCAAGGTGAAGGTCGTTGTCTATTGTCAAGGTGAAGGTCGTTGTCTATTGTCAAGGTGAAGGTCGTTGTCTATTGTCAAGGTGAAGGTTGTTGTCTATTGTCAAGGTGAAGGTCATTGTCTATTGTCAAGGTGAAGGTTGTTGTCTATTGTCAAGGTGAAGGTCGTTGTCTATTGTCAAGGTGAAGGTTGTTGTCTATTGTCAAGGTAAAGGTGGTTGTCTATTGTCAAGGTGAAGGTCGTTGTCTATTGTCAAGGTGAAGGTCGTTGTCTATTGTCAAGGTAAAGGTCGTTGTCTATTGTCAAGGTGAAGGTCGTTGTCTATTGTCAAGGTGAAGGTCGTTGTCAACTGTCAAGGTGAAGGTCGTTGTCTATTGTCAAGGTGAAGGTTGTTGTCTATTGTCAAGGTGAAGGTCATTGTCTATTGTCAAGGTGAAGGTCGTTGTCTATTGTCAAGGTGAAGGTTGTTGTCTATTGTCAAGGTGAAGGTCATTGTCTATTGTCAAGGTGAAGGTCGTTGTCTATTGTCAAGGTGAAGGTTGTTGTCTATTGTCAAGGTGAAGGTCATTGTCTATTGTCAAGGTGAAGGTCGTTGTCTATTGTCAAGGTGAAGGTCGTTGTCTATTGTCAAGGTGAAGGTCGTTGTCTATTGTCAAGGGTGAAGGTCGTTGTCAATTGTTAAGGTGAAGGTCGTTTTCGCTTGTCAAGGTGAAGGTGTTTGTCAACTGTTAAATGTAGTTCTGCCTTTAAATTAAAAGAATGAAATAAAATGATGAAAGCAAGCCTTGATTTAGAATAGTCTTCTAATAATTTAGAATATTCAGGAGAACACAATTGTCAATTCTCGTAGCACAATCGATACACCAATAAACAAATAGAAAAAACAAAGCGATAACATAAAAAATAACATTTGCAAATGTAAAAAAACCTTTCAGTGTGACTTTAATCGACAAAAGAGCAACGGTACTCGTAGAAGATCCGAAAATGATAGACAAACTACTCAAGAAAACGGGCAATATAAATCTGGTGGCAAAATCATGGATAGACAAAGTAGGCTAAAAAAGAGAGGACTAGACAGCAGAACAGATCGGGCGGAGCTCGCCTTAGCGAGACAAAAAACACAAAAAATGTCGAAGGTAGGAAAAAAGTGGCAAGAGGAGAGAAACAGCGAAGGATTGCAACGCTTACAGTATATTATATAACAAAGAAACGCTTAACAACGCGCGCGAGGCAAGAATTTCGGGATTCCGAATCGTTTGCCAAGCTGACTACTTGTAGTAGGCAAAAAAGAGTGTGCGGAACGCTTTAATTAATTGCTTCAGGAGTGGGAAAACACAAAACGCGAGCGCACAGCTGAAACGCAAAAACGTCAAATTATATTTTTTCAAAGCGAGGAAAAAACGGAGAAATTCTCGTGAATTCCGGAGTCTGATTTTTAATTATTTTTACTAATAACATTGATTGCTAATTGATTTTTTGGTTAGAAAATAGATAAAGTATGACAAAAACAAGTTTTGCTTTTTTACGAACATTTAAAACGACGCATTGATTTGCAATTTACAAATTCGGACTCAAGAAAAATCTTTGTTTCGAATCTTGGCTCTGACCAATCGCTAGCGAGTCTCACTTCTGCTCTGACCAATCAGAGAGTCGCTAGCGAGTCTCACTTCTGCTCTGACCAATCAGAGAGTCGCAAGCGAGTCTCACTTCTGCTCTGACCAATCAGAGAGTCGCTAGCGAGTCTCACCTCTGCTCTGACCAATCAGAGAGTCGCTAGCGAGTCTCACCTCTGCTTCTGACCAATCAGAGAGTCGCTAGCGAGTCTCACTTCTGCTCCTGACCAATCAGAGAGTCGCTAGCGAGTCTCACCTCTGCTCCTGACCAATCAGAGAGTCGCTAGCGAGTCTCACCTCTGCTTCTGACCAATCAGAGAGTTGCTAGCGAGTCTCACTTCTGCTCCTGACCAATCAGAGAGTCGCTAGCGAGTCTCACTTCTGCTCCTGACCAATCAGAGAGTCGCTAGCGAGTCTCACCTCTGCTCTGACCAATCAGAGAGTCGCTAGCGAGTCTCACCTCTGCTCTGACCAATCAGAGAGTAGCTAGCGAGTCTCAACTCTGCTCTGACCAATCAGAGAGTCGCTAGCGAGTCTCACTTCTGCTCTAACCAATCAGAGAGTCGCTAGCGAGTCTCACCTCTGCTCTGACCAATCAGAGAGTCGCTAGCGAGTCTCACCTCTGCTCTGACCAACACTAGCACCAATGCTAACTGCTCCAGAGCGAATACTTACAGAACGAATGAATTATGGATAAAAATCAGCTGATTAAAAACCAAAGCCTCACAGGTCAGTCCGCTCCGGGTGCATGCAGGACGTGTATGACGGCGCCATCGTGGTGGACACCTCATCCATAGCGCTCACGCTGTCCTGCTGGCCAGTGCGCGGCCTGCCGGCGAATCTTGACGAGCTGCCGGCGCCGCCGCCTCGACGAACGAAAATTGGCCGACGCGAGCCTGGCGAGCTGCCCGCGACTGCAGCGTGGCCGCCTCCGCCGCCGGCAAAGTTCAACGCCGGCTCGAGTTCTACAGCCGAGCCGCCGTAGCCGCCGGGGTGGCTGCCGCTGCCGCTAGCGCTCACGTTGCCGCTGATGCAGCCGTTGCCGCACCACTTGCAGCGCTGCTGCTGCTGCTGCTGCTGCTGGTCTCGCTGCCGCTGTCGCCTCAGCTGGTGCGGGTGATACCACTGCCGGCTGTCCTGCTGCTCCAGCTCCGGACTGCTCACCGGCCGATGACAGCACCGACGCATGCAAGCGATTCTCTGACGACGAAAGACGCTATCCAAAGCCAAGGCAAGCAGCACAATCAGGCCGGCTCCCAGCACGGCTACGAATACGTGAGTCTGTGAGATCTCAGCTAGGCTGGTGGCCTCCCCGCCGCCTTTGCTACCCGGCTGGACTGTGCTGGTGCTAGCATTTGGCTGCTTGGAGAATCCAGCCAGATGCACCAGCATGATCTGACAGTCTTGGCGATGAGGGTTCTGGAAGCTGGAAACAAAGCAAACAGGATACATGTGAGGACAGACAACATCAGCTGTATAACATTCTCTAGAGTCATATCTACCTAGAGTTATTAGGTGCGCTGAAATTAACCATTGGGTGGCCTGGCTGAGCTTATCTTGCAGTTTAAACTCGATCGGGGGTGCAAACAAAACAAAATTTGGCTTGGATCATGCGGGCGGAAATGGTACGACAGGCTGGGGGAGCTGAGAGGCAGATTCTCCAGCACTGATGGGGATAAGACTGGGTCTGCTGGCAGGACTGGAATTGCAAAAGGCTGTCTGTCTGTCTGTGTGTCTGTCTGTCTGTCTGTCTTAGTGTCTGTCTGTCTGTCTGTCTGTCTGTCTGTCTGTCTGTCTATCTGCGTTAGTGTCTGTCTGTCTGTCTGTCTATCTGCCTTAGTGTCTTTCTGTCGATCTGCATTAGTGTCTGTCTGTCTATCTGCGTTAGTGTCTGTCTGTCTATCTGCATTAGTGTCTGTCTGTCTATCTGCGTTAGTGTCTGTCTGTCTATCTGCATTAGTGTCTGTCTGTCTATCTGCGTTAGTGTCTGTCTGTCTGTCTGCCTGTCTGCCTTAGTGTCTGTCTGTCTATCTGCCTTAGTGTCTGTCTGTCTATCTGCATTAGTGTCTGTCTGTCTATCTGCGTTACTGTCTGTCCTGCCTGTCTGCCTGCCTAGCAGAGGCAGATACTTAAGCAGTGAGGAACCACATATATCTAAAGCAGAATCAGGAAAAGTATTACCGAAGCAGAAAGCTATCCAAAACGCAGACTTGTCGCTATGTCAGCAGAGCACAAGAAGCCAGCAGCAGCAAGCAAGATGATGCTCCACACAGCTTCAAAAATATATATATCCTCTTTCAAAAGAGAAGTATAGACGATTTTGAAAGGCCTAAAGAAGGATTAGGAGCAGGATTCGAGAGTGGCTGCGAGTGTGCGACAGACAGACGCGGGCGGTGAACAGGCCGAGATAGGGGAGGAAAGGGGTGAGAGAGGCAGGCCTGACCAGCCAGTTTGTCTGCCTGAGCAGGTTTGAGCAGCAGAGAGCCCTGTCAGAAGCTGGCCTGGATGTTGTCCCTTTCCCCATTCCTGGCAGCTGGCCTGCAGTTTTGGCAGGCTCAACGGCTCACTGGACGCAGAATTGGCACAGGAATTTTTTCTCACACTTTCCCCCCGAGATTTCTCTTGCATCCACCAGAGCCGAAGTGCCCGGCAGGATTTTTTATTATAAAAAATTGAACTTGTAAATGAGAGAAACATTTTAATTCGTTTGAAAATTTAAATTTTTGAGCTTGTGAATATTCTAGCTTGTGAGAATTAAATCTTGTGAAGATTCGATCTTGTGAAGATTTGAGCTTGTGAAGATTTGATCCTGTGAAGATTTGATCTTGTGAAGATTTGAGCTTGTGAAGATTCGATCTTGTGAAGATTTGAGCTTGTGAAGATTTGAGCTTGTGAATATTCGATCCTGTGAAGATTTGAGCTTGTGAATATTCGATCCTGTGAAGATTTGAGCTTGTGAAGATTCGATCCTGTAAGATTTGAGCTTGTGAAGATTTGATCCTGTGAAGATTTGAGCTTGTTAGGATTTGATCCTGTGAAGATTCGATTCTGTGAAGATTTGAGCTTTTGAAGATTTGATCCTGTGAAGATTCGATTCTGTAAAGATTTGAGCTTGTGAAGATTCGATCTTGTGAAGATTTGAGCTTGTGAAGATTTGATCCTGTGAAGATTCGATCTTGTGAAGATTTGAGCTTGTGAAGATTCGATCTTGTGAAGATTTGAGCTTGTGAAGATTTGATTCTGTAAGATTTGAGCTTGTGAAGATTTGATCCTGTGAAGATTTGAGCTTGTTAGGATTTGATCCTGTGAAGATTCGATTCTGTGAAGATTTGAGCTTTTGAAGATTTGATCCTGTGAAGATTCGATTCTGTAAAGATTTGAGCTTGTGAAGATTCGATCTTGTGAAGATTTGAGCTTGTGAAGATTTGATCCTGTGAAGATTCGATCTTGTGAAGATTTGAGCTTGTGAAGATTCGATCTTGTGAAGATTTGAGCTTGTGAAGATTTGATCCTGTGAAGATTTGAGCTTGTGAAGATTTGTTTCTGTAAGATTTGAGCTTGTGAAGATTTGATCCTGTGAAGATTTGAGCTTGTTAGGATTTGATCCTGTGAAGATTCGATTCTGTGAAGATTTGAGCTTTTGAAGATTTGATCCTGTGAAGATTCGATTCTGTAAAGATTTGAGCTTGTGAAGATTCGATCTTGTGAAGATTTGAGCTTGTGAAGATTTGATTCTGTAAGATTTGAGCTTGTGAAGATTTGATCCTGTGAAGATTTGAGCTTGTTAGGATTTGATCCTGTGAAGATTCGATTCTGTGAAGATTTGAGCTTTTGAAGATTTGATCCTGTGAAGATTCGATTCTGTAAAGATTTGAGCTTGTGAAGATTTGATCTTGTGAAGATTTGAGCTTGTGAAGATTTGATCCTGTGAAGATTCGATTCTGTGAAGATTTGAGCTTGTGAGTATTCGATCCTGTGAAGATTTGAGCTTGTTAGGATTTGATCCTGTGAAGATTCGATTCTGTGAAGATTTGAGCTTTTGAAGATTTGATCCTGTGAAGATTCGATTCTGTAAAGATTTGAGCTTGTGAAGATTCGATCCTGTGAAGATTTGAGCTTGTGAAGATTCGATCCTGTAAGATTTGAGCTTGTGAAGATTTGATCCTGTGAAGATTTGAGCTTGTTAGGATTTGATCCTGTGAAGATTCGATTCTGTGAAGATTTGAGCTTTTGAAGATTTGATCCTGTGAAGATTCGATTCTGTAAAGATTTCAGCTTTTGAAGATTTGATCTTGTGAAGATTTGAGCTTGTGAAGATTTGATCCTGTGAAGATTCGATTCTGTGAAGATTTGAGCTTGTGAATATTCGATCCTGTGAAGATTTGAGCTTGTGAAGATTCGATCCTGTGAAGATTTGAGCTTGTGAAGATTTGATCCTGTGAAGATTTGAGCTTGTTAGGATTTGATCCTGTGAAGATTCGATTCTGTGAAGATTTGAGCTTTTGAAGATTTGATCCTGTGAAGATTCGATTCTGTAAAGATTTGAGCTTGTGAAGATTCGATCTTGTGAAGATTTGAGCTTGTGAAGATTTGATCCTGTGAAGATTCGATCTTGTGAAGATTTGAGCTTGTGAAGATTCGATCTTGTGAAGATTTGAGCTTGTGAAGATTTGATCCTGTGAAGATTCGATCTTGTGAAGATTTGAGCTTGTGAAGATTTGTTTCTGTAAGATTTGAGCTTGTGAAGATTTGATCCTGTGAAGATTTGAGCTTGTTAGGATTTGATCCTGTGAAGATTCGATTCTGTGAAGATTTGAGCTTTTGAAGATTTGATCCTGGAAGATTCGATTCTGTAAAGATTTGAGCTTGTGAAGATTCGATCTTGTGAAGATTTGAGCTTGTGAAGATTTGATTCTGTAAGATTTGAGCTTGTGAAGATTTGATCCTGTGAAGATTTGAGCTTGTTAGGATTTGATCCTGTGAAGATTCGATTCTGTGAAGATTTGAGCTTTTGAAGATTTGATCCTGTGAAGATTCGATTCTGTAAAGATTTGAGCTTGTGAAGATTTGATCTTGTGAAGATTTGAGCTTGTGAAGATTTGATCCTGTGAAGATTCGATTCTGTGAAGATTTGAGCTTGTGAAGATTCGATCTTGTGAAGATTTGAGCTTGTGAAGATTTGATCCTGTGAAGATTCGATCTTGTGAAGATTTGAGCTTGTGAAGATTCGATCTTGTGAAGATTTGAGCTTGTGAAGATTTGATCCTGTGAAGATTCGATCTTGTGAAGATTTGAGCTTGTGAAGATTTGTTTCTGTAAGATTTGAGCTTGTGAAGATTTGATCCTGTGAAGATTTGAGCTTGTTAGGATTTGATCCTGTGAAGATTCGATTCTGTGAAGATTTGAGCTTTTGAAGATTTGATCCTGTGAAGATTCGATTCTGTAAAGATTTGAGCTTGTGAAGATTCGATCTTGTGAAGATTTGAGCTTGTGAAGATTTGATTCTGTAAGATTTGAGCTTGTGAAGATTTGATCCTGTGAAGATTTGAGCTTGTTAGGATTTGATCCTGTGAAGATTCGATTCTGTGAAGATTTGAGCTTTTGAAGATTTGATCCTGTGAAGATTCGATTCTGTAAAGATTTGAGCTTGTGAAGATTTGATCTTGTGAAGATTTGAGCTTGTGAAGATTTGATCCTGTGAAGATTCGATTCTGTGAAGATTTGAGCTTGTGAGTATTCGATCCTGTGAAGATTTGAGCTTGTTAGGATTTGATCCTGTGAAGATTCGATTCTGTGAAGATTTGAGCTTTTGAAGATTTGATCCTGTGAAGATTCGATTCTGTAAAGATTTGAGCTTGTGAAGATTCGATCTTGTGAAGATTTGATTCTGTAAGATTTGAGCTTGTGAAGATTTGATCCTGTGAAGATTTGAGCTTGTTAGGATTTGATCCTGTGAAGATTCGATTCTGTGAAGATTTGAGCTTTTGAAGATTTGATCCTGTGAAGATTCGATTCTGTAAAGATTTGAGCTTGTGAAGATTTGATCTTGTGAAGATTTGAGCTTGTGAAGATTTGATCCTGTGAAGATTCGATTCTGTGAAGATTTGAGCTTGTGAGTATTCGATCCTGTGAAGATTTGAGCTTGTTAGGATTTGATCCTGTGAAGATTCGATTCTGTGAAGATTTGAGCTTTTGAAGATTTGATCCTGTGAAGATTCGATTCTGTAAAGATTTGAGCTTGTGAAGATTCGATCTTGTGAAGATTTGAGCTTGTGAAGATTCGATCTTGTGAAGATTTGAGCTTGTGAAGATTCGATCCTGTAAGATTTGAGCTTGTGAAGATTTGATCCTGTGAAGATTTGAGCTTGTGAAGATTCGATCCTGTAAGATTTGAGCTTGTGAAGATTTGATCCTGTGAAGATTTGAGCTTGTTAGGATTTGATCCTGTGAAGATTCGATTCTGTGAAGATTTGAGCTTTTGAAGATTTGATCCTGTGAAGATTTGAGCTTGTGAAGATTTGAGCTTGTGAATATTCGATCCTGTGAAGATTTGAGCTTGTGAATATTCGATCCTGTGAAGATTTGAGCTTGTGAAGATTCGATCCTGTAAGATTTGAGCTTGTGAAGATTTGATCCTGTGAAGATTTGAGCTTGTTAGGATTTGATCCTGTGAAGATTCGATTCTGTGAAGATTTGAGCTTTTGAAGATTTGATCCTGTGAAGATTCGATTCTGTAAAGATTTGAGCTTGTGAAGATTCGATCTTGTGAAGATTTGAGCTTGTGAAGATTTGATCCTGTGAAGATTCGATCTTGTGAAGATTTGAGCTTGTGAAGATTCGATCTTGTGAAGATTTGAGCTTGTGAAGATTTGATTCTGTAAGATTTGAGCTTGTGAAGATTTGATCCTGTGAAGATTTGAGCTTGTTAGGATTTGATCCTGTGAAGATTCGATTCTGTGAAGATTTGAGCTTTTGAAGATTTGATCCTGTGAAGATTCGATTCTGTAAAGATTTGAGCTTGTGAAGATTCGATCTTGTGAAGATTTGAGCTTGTGAAGATTTGATCCTGTGAAGATTCGATCTTGTGAAGATTTGAGCTTGTGAAGATTCGATCTTGTGAAGATTTGAGCTTGTGAAGATTTGATCCTGTGAAGATTCGATCTTGTGAAGATTTGAGCTTGTGAAGATTTGTTTCTGTAAGATTTGAGCTTGTGAAGATTTGATCCTGTGAAGATTTGAGCTTGTTAGGATTTGATCCTGTGAAGATTCGATTCTGTGAAGATTTGAGCTTTTGAAGATTTGATCCTGTGAAGATTCGATTCTGTAAAGATTTGAGCTTGTGAAGATTCGATCTTGTGAAGATTTGAGCTTGTGAAGATTTGATTCTGTAAGATTTGAGCTTGTGAAGATTTGATCCTGTGAAGATTTGAGCTTGTTAGGATTTGATCCTGTGAAGATTCGATTCTGTGAAGATTTGAGCTTTTGAAGATTTGATCCTGTGAAGATTCGATTCTGTAAAGATTTGAGCTTGTGAAGATTTGATCTTGTGAAGATTTGAGCTTGTGAAGATTTGATCCTGTGAAGATTCGATTCTGTGAAGATTTGAGCTTGTGAGTATTCGATCCTGTGAAGATTTGAGCTTGTTAGGATTTGATCCTGTGAAGATTCGATTCTGTGAAGATTTGAGCTTTTGAAGATTTGATCCTGTGAAGATTCGATTCTGTAAAGATTTGAGCTTGTGAAGATTCGATATTGTGAAGATTTGAGCTTGTGAAGATTTGATTCTGTAAGATTTGAGCTTGTGAAGATTTGATCCTGTGAAGATTTGAGCTTGTTAGGATTTGATCCTGTGAAGATTCGATTCTGTGAAGATTTGAGCTTTTGAAGATTTGATCCTGTGAAGATTCGATTCTGTAAAGATTTGAGCTTGTGAAGATTTGATCTTGTGAAGATTTGAGCTTGTGAAGATTTGATCCTGTGAAGATTCGATTCTGTGAAGATTTGAGCTTGTGAGTATTCGATCCTGTGAAGATTTGAGCTTGTTAGGATTTGATCCTGTGAAGATTCGATTCTGTGAAGATTTGAGCTTTTGAAGATTTGATCCTGTGAAGATTCGATTCTGTAAAGATTTGAGCTTGTGAAGATTCGATCCTGTGAAGATTTGAGCTTGTGAAGATTCGATCCTGTAAGATTTGAGCTTGTGAAGATTTGATCCTGTGAAGATTTGAGCTTGTTAGGATTTGATCCTGTGAAGATTCGATTCTGTGAAGATTTGAGCTTTTGAAGATTTGATCCTGTGAAGATTCGATTCTGTAAAGATTTGAGCTTTTGAAGATTTGATCTTGTGAAGATTTGAGCTTGTGAAGATTTGATCCTGTGAAGATTCGATTCTGTGAAGATTTGAGCTTGTGAATATTCGATCCTGTGAAGATTTGAGCTTGTGAATATTCGATCCTGTGAAGATTTGAGCTTGTGAAGATTCGATCCTGTGAAGATTTGAGCTTGTGGAGATTCGATCCTGTGAAGATTTGATTCTGTAAAGATTTGAGCTTGTGAAGATTCGATCCCGTGAAGATCCGATCCTGTGAAGATTCGATCCCGTGAAGATCCGATCCTGTGAAGATTCGAGCTTGTGAAGTTTGGAGATCATAAAACCCTCAGATCCGAACACCAGCTGCCTGCCCAAGCACAAGAAAGGAACCGACATATAAAAGCAAGTTTATGCAGTTATGAAATATTAAAAGTAAGTAGATGCCAGAATTAGGTGCTGAGCTCCTAGCTAAATTAAGAACTGAATAAACTATTTATCAGACGAAATTGAAATTAATTTTCTAAGTTTATCTCACTTGATTGTCTAAATCCTGCACAAATTAAAAAAAAGAAAGCGTAAGACTGAAGTTTTTGTGAAAAGCGACAAATCAATTCCAGTAATTGGGCATATTTATATTTTTCATTGATTAGCAGGAGGCCACGTGACTTCTTTCACCTACTTATTTTTGCCTTGTAGTAGATAGTTTGCTAATTAATCAAATCAATTAGATTAATTTCTGTACTTAAAAAAGTCACGCGCCATGACGCGTGTGTAGTTGAAAATAGATTTGAAAACGCCCACTCAATATAACAAAAAAACTATTTTAGTGACAAAGCATGCACCGAGCCTACGACTATGAGGTGAATGTATGGGCTTGCAAATAAATAAACAATTGAAACTCAATAAGGTTTTGTTTTATTACATGAATATTTAGAACTGAAACTAAGCTTTACGAAGACTTGCAGTTGGGCAGTGTACTATTAACTATAACAGTGCATAGTTAAAGTACATATTCGTGTTAATCACAAGCGAAATAAAGGTTGGTTAGTAAAGAGCACAGCTAAACTCAAATAGTCGCATGACATTTCAACTGCGTTGGATAAATAAGCTGATTAAATAATAGTAACAATTAGTAAAAAAAACAGCAGCGGATGATGCAACAGTTAGTACAATTTTGCCCGATATGTATCGAAAAAAACGGTTTTAGCAAAAAACGAACGAAATTCAACACCGCGTAGACATCAGATACGATACTAGTGGCGGTTAGTTATAAATTAATAACTTGATCCGTGGGAAATTCGCGGTTATACCGCGTAAAGTGCACGGAATTTCCGCGGCAATACCACGATAATTCCATGGAATTTCCGCGGGAAATCCATCTTACTTTGTTATTTCAGCAGGTTAAAATATTAGGAAGCTGTACTAAGATAGGCACATTTAGTTTTAGCTGTTTGTTTGGACTTCTAATCGACTGCACCGATTGAATGCATAATCAATTGTAGCCTTCTTCCTTCTTGCCGTGCTTGATCATCTTCGTAAACTCGGAGTAATTAAACCGGCCGTCCTGCACCGGAGCTCCGTGCAGGAGCTCGTCAACCTGCTCATCAGTCCAGCGATCGCCCATAGTGGTGAGAATCTCGCGCAGCCGCTCCTCGGAGATCTGCCCGGAGCCTTCAGGATCGAAGCAGCCAAAGGCGTTCTTGATTGTCTCCTCCGGGTCGCTGCCGGACATTTTCTCGCCGAACAGAGTGAGAAACATGGTGAAGTTAATGGGGCCGGGGGCCTCGCTCACCATCTCTTCGGCGTATTGCTGCAGACCGACTTCGTTTTTGCCGAGTGAGACCAGAATCTCTGACAGATCCTCGGCGTCGATGAAGCCATCCTTGTTGATGTCGATCATGTTGAAGGCTTCCTGGATTAATGAGGATCAGTGCAGGGCTAATTTAGCGCCTCAATGAATAATCCAGTTCATCAAAAGATAATTTTACCGCGACAAAAGTTAATTTGGAATCTGAGAAGCTAATTTGGCATCTGAGAAGCTAACTTGGCATCTGAGAAGCTAATTTGGCATTTGAGAAGCTAATTTGGCATTTGAGAAGCTAATTTGGCATCTGAGAAGCTAATTTGGCATCTGAGAAGCTAACTTGGCATCTGAGAAGCTAA
Organism: Macrostomum lignano; assembly: GCA_002269645.1. Lineage (NCBI taxonomy): Eukaryota > Metazoa > Platyhelminthes > Macrostomidae > Macrostomum > Macrostomum lignano. The sequence goes on along the minus strand of NIVC01000522.1, from coordinate 457,525 downwards.
TTTTGAATCTGAGAAGCTAATTTGGCATCTGAGAAGCTAATTTGGCATCTGAGAAGCTAACTTGGCATCTGAGAAGCTAATTTGGCATTTGAGAAGCTAATTTGGCATCTGAGAAGCTAATTTGGCATCGGAGAAGCTAACTTGGCATCTGAGAAGCTAATTTGGCATTTGAGAAGCTAATTTGGCATCTGAGAAGCTAATTTGGCATCTGAGAAGCTAATTTGGCATCTGAGAAGCTAATTTGGCATCTGAGAAGCTAATTTGGCATTTGAGAAGCTATTTCGGCATATTAGTACTTGAGAACCTAGTCTAGCATTTGAGAAGCTAATTTAGCATTTGAGAAGCTATTTCGGCATATTAGTACTTGAGAACCTAGTCTAGCATTTGAGAAGCTAATTTGGCATTTGAGAAGCTAATTTGGCATCTGAGAAGCAAATTTGGCATCTGAGAAGCTAATTTAGCATTTGAGAAGCTAATTTGGCATTTGAGAAGCTAATTTGGCATCTGAGAAGCTAATTTAGCATCTGAGAAGCTAATTTGGCATTTGAGAAGCTATTTCGGCATATTAGTACTTGAGAACCTAGTCTAGCATTTGAGAAGCTAATTTGGCATCTGAGAAGCTAATTTGGCATCGGAGAAGCTAACTTGGCATCTGAGAAGCTAATTTGGCATTTGAGAAGCTAATTTGGCATCTGAGAAGCTAATTTGGCATCTGAGAAGCTAATTTGGCATTTGAGAAGCTAATTTGGCATCTGAGAAGCTAATTTGGCATTTGAGAAGCTATTTCGGCATATTAGTATTTGAGAACCTAGTCTAGCATTTGAGAAGCTAATTTGGCATTTGAGAAGCTATTTCGGCATATTAGTACTTGAGAACCTAGTCTAGCATTTGAGAAGCTAATTTGGCATTTGAGAAGCTAATTTGGCATCTGAGAAGCTAATTTGGCATCTGAGAAGCTAATTTGGCATCTGAGAAGCTAATTTGGCATTTGAGAAGCTAATTTGGCATTTGAGAAGCTAATTTGGCATCTGAGATGCTAATTCGGCATCTGAAAAGATAATTTGGCATCTGAGAAGCTATTTCGGCATATTAGTACTTGAGAACCTAGTCTAGCATTTAAGAAGCTAATTTGGCATCTGAGAAGCTAATTTGGCATTTGAGAAGCTAATTTGGCATTTGAGAAGCTAATTTGGCATCTGAGAAGCTAATTTGGCATCTGAGAAGCTAATTTGGCATCTGAGAAGCTAATTTGGCATCTGAGAAGCTAATTTGGCATCTGAGAAGCTAATTTGGCATTTGAGAAGCTAATTCGGCATCTGAAAAGCTAATTTGGCATTTGAGAAGCTATTTCGGCATATTGGTACTTGAGAACCTAGTCTAGCATTTGAGAAGCTAATTTGGCATCTCAGAAGCTAATTAGGCCGCTACAAACGACAGAATTTCTTTAAAAAAGAAGCCTATCAAAACATCAAGAAAATCACGGAATGCAAGTCAAGAACACATAGCCGGACTACTATTAGTAAGTAAATAGCAAATTTAGACTAAATTGGTATTTTTGAACTATTTGGCAAATAACCACTATTAGCATACCAGCTTCAAGTCCCGCAAGACATGGAATGAAAAACTCAAGGAAAAAACATTGGCGCTATGTTTAGCTAAACACACAAGTGACTTGTTAACTATTTAGCCGCATGTTTCAGACTAAGCTAATTACAAAAGCATTTCCCTGTTAACTGGTTCGTTGGTTTGTTACAACGGCTGAATTTCTGCTTTTGCACAGAAAACTGCAAGTCAACTTGCGAAGAAATTTCTTGGCAAGAGAAATAAAGAAGTAAGACGCATATACAGATGCAGATGCAGCAGCGATTCACAGAATATTGAAGTTTTGAACAGCGCACCATGGGTAAAACTGCTTTAGTGGCCAATTTTAATGGGGCGATTGAGGTACGCTACACGGAGCAAGGAGATACGAGTATATTCGGAGTCCGAGAAGAAAAATGAGGAAAGGAAAGGAGAGGAGAGGGAAACTAGAGAAGAAAGGAGAGAAAAAAGAAAAGAAGACGAGAGAAGCGAGGAAACGAGAGAAGACGGAAGGAGAGGAGAGAGATGAGAAAAGAGATGGGATGAGATAGGAGATGAGAGGAGAGAGGAGACGAGACAAGAGAGGAGACAAGAGAGATCAGAGGAGAGTAGAGGAGAGTAGAGGAGAGTAGAGGAGAGGAGAATAAAGTAGAGGAGAGGAGATCAGAGGAGAGGAGAGGAGAGTAGAGAAGAGTAGAGGAGAGTAGAGGAGAGTAGAGTAGAGTAGAGGAGAGGAGAGTAGAGGAGAGTAGAGGAGAGTAGAGGAGAGGAGAGGAGAGGAGATCAGAGGAGAGGAGAGAAGAAGAGAGTAGAGTAGAGTAGAGTAGAGGAGAGGAGATCAGAGGAGAGGATAGGAGAGTAGAGTAAAGTAGAGGAGAGGAGATCAGAGGAGAGGAGATCAGAGGAGAGGAGAGTAGAGTAGAGTAGAGGAGAGGAGAGTAGAGGAGAGGAGAGTAGAGGAGAGGAGAGTAGAGGAGAGGAGAGGAGGAGAGTAGAGGTGAGGAGAGTAGAGGAGAGTAGAGTAAAGTAGAGGAGAGGAGATCAGAGGAGAGGAGAGTAGAGGAGAGGAGAGTAGAGGAGAGTAGAGTAAAGTAGAGGAGAGGAGATCAGAGGAGAGGAGAGTAGAGGAGAGGAGAGGAGAGGAGAGGAGAGGAGAGGAGAGGAGAGTAGAGAAGAGTAGAGGAGAGTAGAGGAGAGTAGAGTAGAGTAGAGGAGAGGAGAGTAGAGGAGAGTAGAGGAGAGTAGAGGAGAGGAGAGGAGAGGAGATCAGAGGAGAGGAGAGAAGAAGAGAGTAGAGTAGAGTAGAGTAGAGGAGAGGAGATCAGAGGAGAGGAGAGGAGAGTAGAGTAAAGTAGAGGAGAGGAGATCAGAGGAGAGGAGATCAGAGGAGAGGAGAGTAGAGTAGAGGAGAGTAGAGTAGAGTAGAGGAGAGGAGAGTAGAGGAGAGGAGAGTAGAGGAGAGGAGAGGAGGAGAGTAGAGGAGAGGAGAGTAGAGGAGAGTAGAGTAAAGTAGAGGAGAGGAGATCAGAGGAGAGGAGAGTAGAGGAGAGGAGAGGAGAGGAGAGGAGAGGAGAGTAGAGGAGAGTAGAGGAGAGGAAAGGAGAGGAGAGTAGAGTAAAGTAGAGGAGAGGAGATCAGAGGAGAGGAGAGTAGAGTAGAGGAGAGGAGAGGAGAGGAGAGTAGAGGAGAGGAGACGAGAGAGGAGACGGGACGAGAGAGGAGAGGAGACAAGTGGGATAGGAAAGACTGATACCAGAGGAGAGGAGAGAGTGACACATGGAGAGAAGACGAGAGAAGAGATGAGACGGGGAGAGAAGACGAGAGATAAGACGAGAGAGGAGAGCATAGAACTATCTAATCCGACGTCAGACACATCGACATTGCTAGCAAATGGATAATTTTACACTACACCGACATTTGGCCAACGTAGAGAGACGAGAGGGGTAGAGAAGAGCTGGCAGAGATGAGCCAGAGAACAGGGGGCGGGGGCAGGGCACCGAGGCCAGTGTCGCGGCAACAGCCAGAGAACAGGGGGCGGGGCAGGGCACCGAGGCCAGTGTCGCGGCAACAGCCAGAGAACAGGGGGCGGGGGCAGGGCCAGTGTCGCGGCAACAGCCAGAGAACAGGGGGCGGGGGCAGGGCCAGTGTCGCGGCAACAGCCAGAGAAGTTCTCTACGAATTCCGTCCAGCGGGCAGCAGTGATGCGCAGCGCAAACTGAGAGAAGTCCAGAAGCGTCATGCAACAGTCAAACACACCAACTAGTCTAGCAGGACGAAAGGCGTAGAGAACTTCTCCTTCGTTTAAAGCTGATTCAAAGTATGCCTGTCAGTCTGTCAGTGTTTCGGAGAATGGGCAGCCGCTCAGGAGTCGCGGACCCCTCCCAGCTTATATAGACAGTTTTCTGGCGTGCAGATTCTGTTATACTGGATATTAAATTGCAATATTGGTGGTAGGCCACATCGTTAATCCTGCCAATAAAGGATTTCAGTTAGGCGCCAGCAAGGATTAGGGGGGACGCAAGCGGAGACGGGTCCAATAATCCCACGGCTATTAACTGGGCTCACGAACTCATCAAGACGCAAAAAAAAACAAAAAAATTGAAAAATTTATTTAAGATTTTTCAAGATTTTAATTACACTTAGGTATAAGCATGGGCGGGATTATTTTATTTTCTCATTTTCTTCCTTTAATGTGCCAACTGCAAAAATCCCATTTAGTCTGTCTGCGACATGACGTCATGCCTCTCTCTGACCTTTCGGACGGCGTGCCTTCCTTCTGTCAGACTTCTTAGCTTTCACAGTAGGCGTCCTTGTTGTCAGCTGACAAATTTAGATCCCTCCAAACCTCTTCGTTGTCTTCCATTTTTTTAAAACCCCATGAAAACGATACCTAGACAAAGAAACGTCCTCAAAACGTTGTAAAATCACTGAGTTGCGTCTAAAGCATATCTTTTTAATTAGAATCGCATTTTGCATTTACAACAACTCTTTTAGTGAGTTATTTCTGAATGACTCTAGCGATTCTTGTCACGGTAACGATTTTAACAGCCTTCTATTCCCTTTGATCGCTCCTTGTGTCTAATCTCACAAGAACACATGCGCGCAAACAGATGACACAAAACTGACCTTGAACTCCTGAACCGACTGCTCGGAGAACATGCTGAATACATTGCTGGTGTAGCGCTGGGTGCGCTGCCTTGGTCCGCGACGCTTGGCTGCAGCTTTGGACATTTTTGCTTTAACTTTTATTTAAATTGTATTACAACTGATGAAGATTTAGCCTTTGCAAGCTGCTTTTAGATAAGCATGAATTGTTATATGTAATGTGCTTTTTACTGCTCTTCATTGTTTGTAATATTTTGCAGTACCAAGTTTACCTAATCGTTTTTGTAACAATTAATTCCATAGTGTAAAAAACAATATTTGCAGGAAGGCCTTGAACATTTAACTCTGCATTGCTTCAGTTCGCCTTGTGCGATGGGAACCAGTATTAGCTGGGATAATTGAGGGTGTGTATGACAACTCCCCAGTCCTTAGACTGAACAGCCATATGCAGCCTTCAGATGTGCATCGCATGCACCATGCAAAATCTGCCACTGAGCTGCTGGTTGCACATAACAGTGTTTCATACACAAATTAGTTAATTAGTAAACCAATAGTATAAAACTAAGTCTAAGATATGCAAACTTACTAACCATTTGCCTTAAGAATTTTTATTAGAATTTAGACATTTATAACCAATATATATTGGTATTATTTTCTATAAAAGTTGTCTTCTAAATTATTAAACAAGAAATGCTTTATAAAATTGGTTTAACAATGCAATATAAGAATCTAATGATAGGTATTACTACATTGTTGTTTATAAATGCTTTGTAAACACTTGTTGCCCTTCAACTTGTGCTCTATTAATGGTATTGCTTACTAGGTGTTTTCAAAAACAAATTTCAGTGGCTGGATACCTCTGCTCAGGCAAACGTGGCAAACCTGATTTTTCAGCGTGTTTTACATTGCCATTTTGGGACTTATCAGCTGAAAATTTAAGTCAATCCTTTGCATTATTTTAGCACTAGCAGTAGTTGAAGCAAACTACTTGTTCCAAGGCATTCTGCTACTGCCATGACCCAAGCTCACACTTTTGTTTGTGACAAGGTGGGGTATAGCATCCTAGAGATCAAAGATGCCTGAGCCATGGCCCACCCGGACGAGCAGCTGCCAGAGGTAAATCCACCACCTCATCCGCCAAGTGATGGATGGCCAGGACACAGAAGATCAGTGCAGGTTCAATGCAAGGAAACAAGGCAATCTGCAGAGACCATTGCAGCTGTGCAAGAGGCTGTCGAGTCTGATCGCCACAAAACCATGGAGGAATTGGCTGAATACTTTGACCTGTCTGTCGGCATAGTCTACACGATCCTGCACGCAGATCCTGGACTGTCCAAGAAGAGCGAGTGCTGGGGGTCCCTTGGCTGCTTTTGCTGGAGCAGAAAGCATGAGGAGTTTTCTGGAGAAATACTTGATCCATGTACTTCCTCATCCGCTATATTTGCCAGATTTGGCTCCTGCATACTTTTGGCTCTTTTGTAAAGCAAAACAAGAGTTATTGGTCATCCAGCTTGCTGACAACTCAGTCAGGAACAAGTTGGAACAGGTTGTGCGAGGTCTTCCAGCAGAAGCCCTAGACCTGGCCTTCAGGAAGTGAATAGATCCCTGTAAAAAGTGAATCGAACTTGAGGGAGATTATGTTGAAAAAGTGTGAAAATAGAACTGTGTACCTGCTTAGGGAGCTGAGATATGAGGTCACAGACATTTGTTTTTGAATACACCTTGTATCTATTCAATTTTTATGCTTTACTTTGGGCTTATTTACTTTGATAGCATTAATTCTTTGTAGTTAGCTAGTAAATTACTGACAATAAAACACTATTAGCCTAGTTAAAATTTTAATAAGGCAAAGACCAAGAATAAGTTGACTTAACTAATAAGATCAGAAGAATCAAAATTGATAATAAGATAGACAGCCAACCACTATCTCAGCTATTACCCTATAGATACCATTACTGAACAAAAGGTTAGCAAATTAATAAGTTTGTAAGAAAGAATTTTTTAAAAATATACATATATTATATATGGCTTTCACTGGGATGATAATAAATTACACCATCTTTTATAGAATAAAGCTTATTAAAAAAGGTGCTATTTACAACAAATGGATAACCCAAGGGTTTTTGTATTCTTAAATTAAATGAAAATTGTAGGTTTCCATATCAAGGTCATTCTAAAATATAGAGCAAATAATAATAGGCCTAGAGTAATATTTTGATTATATAATATTTATTTTTATCAATAGATTAAATTAAGAATAAGAAAGTTGAAAATGATATATTAGTAAATTAGGCATAGAATCCAGTTGAGTAAGGGATAAAAAGGAAATAATTTCAATTAAAAATCTCAACTTTAAGCAAAAATAAGCATTGTGCTTAAAAATTCTAGGCTGGCCAATGGTCCAATTCATAAAAAACTAATGACAATAAGCTAAATATTACTGCGTAACTTTATTAGTCCATATTGCTACAGCTACATCTTAAATTTTTAGAAAAGCAACGAATAACTTGGTTTCCACACAGCTCAATTAGTTCATATATTGATTGAACTATTGTAAGTTTAATTTTCAGGAAACAGGAAACCTTTACAGGAAACCTACCTCATTTTGAAAAAAAAGTAATAAATTACTCTTACGCGTTAAAACAAATCGAATACACTTATCAATCAAGCTTGCAGTTTTATAGTAAAGCTTGAATTAATTTTTATTTTTTTGTTTACAAAATAAAATTTGATAACTAACAGTGTCAACTACATTTATTACAAGTGCAGTGCACCAAAGTCATAAATAATTTTTTTTAAATCAAAACTTCAATTTTATAACATTCAGAAGCCACATCTACATTTAAACAGTTTGCAGGCTTTTATTTCATGCATTACACGTAGGTAGTTTAGGAATAGTATATCAACAGGGGTGTCGGTGTCGCCACAGAGCAGTAAACGCTATGGGAGGATATGTCAATGCTTTGTCCTCCGTCCCACCATGTGATCCGTTATGTATATCAATAAATCTGTTTTAGGCCCCAAAATACATGTACTGTGCAATAATAACGCAAGCGGCGCCAAAATGAGGGCTAACAGCACCTATACTTGAAAAACCGTAGGATTTTTATAGTCATGTATTATAATTGTCTTGGCTTTGTCCCACTCACCAAATTCCAATGGCGACACCCCCTCCTGGTGACTAGGCATACGTGTGTATGCTTTGTGCCTGACGGCAAAGACAATTAACGAGTATTACTGTGTGTCAATTAATTTGATGGTGACATGTACATGTACATATTATGATGATGGGACAAAAAATTACACAGCCTGCTGAGTAAGCTAGCTAGTGACTAAAATATGAAAATATGGAAACGAAATTACATGTACATGTATGTACATTAGACAGTAAATACATGTAGCTCTTTCCGTGAACACGTACAGTATCCATGCATGAGCTTGTACACACATGTTACATGTACGTACAGCAGGAGTCGATCGGAGGAATGGAAAGAATTGCCTCATAGGGCAGAGTTACAGCTGGGCGATGTCACTGAAAGCGAATTGTTTCAAAGTACCCATGACACTACTAGTCCTCCTGCCAAATATTGATCTATCGAGATGCACATACGTACATGTACAGTATGTCTTCTTTTTTTAAATATGGCAGTGTACAAGTTCGCGTAAAAGTTCCCCAAAACCAAATGCACAATTTACGTCTTTTCTAAACACCAACGATTTTTTTATTGAATTCTACTATTCTGATTATTGCATGCAGATAAACAAATGAAGTAAATTTTAAAAGTTCCGGGTTTGCAATCAACTCAGGAGACTGCTAAAAAAAAAGCTATTTATTTGCTAAAGTCTATTTTGGGATTTGTCACTTTTAGAGGGGCTCGGAATGAATTTCCCGGCGCGAATGCGAGGCAAATTTTCCCTCTTAACGAGCATTCGACCACGGCTGTCCTGTAAACCGCGAAGGGATTAGAGTAGGGTAAACCGATTTACACTGCCACAAAAACAGGGCGCACAGCTTCAGCTAGGAATTGCGAATATTATTACTATGTGGCCATATTTTCTTTATGAAAATTCTACGCAAAAAACTCCTTTGATAATCAATGAAGATGGGCATACAGTATAATGCTACTCTTGATTCCAACTGCTGTAAAATGCACCAAGAGACAGGGGGCCCACCAAGAGACAGGGGCACCCATCAAGAGACAGGGGGCACCCATCAAGAGACAGGGGCACCCACCAAGAGACAGGGGCACCCATTAAGAGACACCAGAGATAAAACTTGACTTCATTGCGAAAAGTGCTGAACACGCAAGCATATCTCCTCTGTATCTCAATCTTATTATTGCGGGCAGTGATTTTATTCAGTCATAGAAAAGTGCACTATGCTTGAGGAAAAATCCTATACTAAACACAAAAAGTTCGAAGCGACCATGGCAGCTTGATGAATGCTTCGAGACTAGTAGGCAGACTATTTATATCAGATATTCCTTCTTGAAGACGAAACCAATGCACGCTTCAAAGCCTAGTCTTACCATTGGATTACCATATTAAGAAGGCTCTTCAACTAGTATTATGAATGTTGATGCCATATTCGCATTCAGTTTATATGCTTTTTTGGACTGTTGACTCAGGTCGATAACGATCGATAACGTCAGTTGCTACTTACCTGGAACACATAATGATGTTTTGTAGGTATACAGCGATTAAACTGTTGGTAGCAATAAAGGGAACAGTTTAATGAGCATTAAAAGTGTGGAAAGAAAGGTTATGAAGCGGAGCGGTTTGCTAACCATAAACTCTGCACACTCGAATGCTTAAGCTTTTTGCGATAGCTTTTTTGAAATTTGAACATTTTGCGTCGCTTTAACTTTAAAGTCAGTCATCATAAAAAACTGATAGAGCGAGAGAGCGAGAGGAGGGAGAGAGAGAAGGAGAGAGGGGGGGAATGAAAGAGGCAGAGACGGAGAAACAGAGAGATGGATAGATAGAGGGAGGGATGGAGAGAGGGAGAGAGAGAGAGGCAGAGGGAGAGAGAGAGAGAGAGAGAGAGGGGGAGGGGGGGAGAGAGAGAGAGAGGGGGAGGGAGAGAGAGAGAGAGAGAGAGAGGGGGGGGGGAGGGAGGGAGAGAGAGAGAGAGAGAGGGAGGGAGAGAGAGACAGAGAGAGAGAGAGAGAGAGAGAGGGAGGGAGAGAGAGAGAGAGAGAGAGAAACAGAGAGAGAGGGAGAGAGAGAGAGAGAGAGAGAGAGGAGGGCGCCTCCAATCTCGGGCACTGACACGGTAGAAAGTCAGAAAGGACTGAAAAAAGTCAATTTAAATTGAGTAGCCGATATTTCGAAATCAAATTTCTTCGTTAGGGCTGCAAGCGAGTGAAGTTTATTTGGCGCGAATTGCCGTCAATATATAAAGGCGATATCGCCAGGGAGAGACGATCGATAAATTGATGTGCTCAAGCACTTAAAACAGTACGCATGGTCAGTACATTAAAACGAGTCCGAGACTATGAGAAAAGCGGGGGGTGACTAAAACTGTACAAGTGGGCCTAGACGACCTTTGAGTGTAGAATAAAAATTGTAAAAATAAATGGCAAAATAAATAGGTAAGGTAAATAAAAATTATTATTAAATGCTCAGAGCAAAAATGCAGGTGCACCGTACACAGTGTCAGAAAAATGAATAAAAAGCAGAAAATAAATAATCTGAATAAATCAAAATAAAGTCAATGAAAAAATCACAGAGGGGAAAATAGCAGTAAAGGAGCCTTTGTACAGCTGATCTCAATTGGCAGAAGCTGGTTCGAGCTGGCTGTGGCAGAGTAGATCCCGAAGGCTCCTCCCTTTAGTGAAGGCCGGCAGGGGCATCGCAGTGCTGTGCCACGCCGTCCCTCACCTTGGCAACCAGGGTGTCTGACCCAGCGCAGTGCGGCACAATCAGTGGGATCGCCGGATTGTGCAGCACCCCGGCCAGCTCGTTGGCGCCATGTGGGACCAGAGTTTTCAGGACCGCGATGAGTTTGGCCTCCTGGCGTTGACGTCGTTCATTGGCCTTGGGTCCAGAGCCGTCCCGCGTCCACACTCCGGTGAAGGCAAAGTCCTCGAGACTATGGCCATCGTTGCTGAAGTGGCGGGCCACCGGAGTGTCGCGTGCGTGCCTGATGTCGCCGACGTGCGCTAGCATGCGGGCCCGGATGCTGTTGACCGTCTCGCCGACGTAGACCGTGCAGCTGCAGCGGCGGCAGAACACGGTGTGGACAGCGTTGACCGAGTTGCAGTCGATCCTCTGGCTGATGGTGATCTTGACGGTCGTGGACGCGGATCCCGGGCAGACGGAGGTGAATCTGGCGTGCGCCTGGCAGCACTTGCACAGCCGGGCCGGGTTGCACGGCAGGAAGCCGAACTCCCACCGCCTTGTCGGGTAGAAACCCAGCTCCGCCAGCACCTCGTATTTGATATTGCGTAGAAAACGCCTGTTGTAGCCCTGGTGCTGCACCAGATTCGACAGCAGCTCGGTGCAGGCCGCGTCGAAGTCGACCATCCGGGAGCACCTGCGGGCGTATCTGATGAGCTGGGACTTGACCACACCCTTGAACGTCCGCCTCGGGTGGAATGAGTCGCGGTGGATAAGAGCTCGGCTGTCCGTGGGCTTGAAGAAGACTCTAGTCGCCAGACGCTTGGAGTCCCCCTCGCGGTCCTAGAAGACGGTGGTGTCCAGGAAGTTGACCTCGGTGCTGCTGTAGCTCAGCTGCAACCTGATGTTCGGGTCGAGGCCATCCAGGAGCTCGTGGAAGCGGACCAGCTCGTCTCTCGTTCCGTGCCAGACGCCGAAGATGTCGTCGATGTAGCGCAGTCACAGGGCGGGCTTCTGCGGGCTGAGCTCCAGGCCCCGCTGCTCCCAGTAGCCCATGTAGATGTTGCTGTAGCTGGGTGCAAACGAATTCCCCATGGCCGTGCCTTTCACTTGCAGGAAAAATTTGCCGTCGAATTCGAAGTCGTTGCGCTCCAGGTTAAGCTTGAGCAGACTGAGGAGGCTCGCGTCTGGGCGCCTGGCATCCGGGTGCTCCCTGAAGGCCCTCCGTACGCACTCGAGTCCGGCCGCGGTCGGGATGTTGGTGTAAAGGCTGGCGACGTCCATGGTGAACAGGAAGGACTCCTCGGACGCCGCACAGGCGATCCCGCGGATGGCGGCTTGGAAGTGGTCAGTGTCCCTGATGAAGCTGGGCAGCTGGATGACGATCGGCTGCAGGAAGCTGTCGATGAAGCGGCCGCTGGCGTAAGACTCGCTGTCCACGTCAGACACGATGGGCCGGCCCGGAGGAATGTCGCCGAGCGGCCACGACTTGACGGGCTTGTGGATCTTCGGCAGGATGTAGAAGCACCGCGTGCGGAACTCCTCCTTCGGGCAGAAGGCGTTGAACTGGCGCCGATCGATGATCCTTCGGTCCAGCAGCGATCTGAGACGCCGCGGATCATCTGGGCTGTGAAGCGGCTGATCGGTGCGCTCAGAGGTCGGTAAAACAGCGGGTCTTCCAGCTGACGCAGGCATTCACGGACATAGTCCTGCCGGTCCAGGATGACCAGCTGGCTGCCCTTGTCGGCCGGCTTGATGACGATGGACTTGTCTGCCCGCAGATCTCGCAGTGCCTTTGCCTCCGCCTGGCTGATGTTTGGAGCGTTCCTGCAGTCCCGGATGTTCTCCCTGACGTCGTCCAGCTCCGCCAGAGCGGCTTTAATTTCGGGCCGGAGGCGGCTCGGATCGATGCTGGCCGTTGGGCGGCGGGGAAGCGGCGGACCGTCGTCCACCGTCAGTTCGCGCTTGAAGCCGCGAGCCGCCGACACGGCCAGACGC
>NIVC01000522.1:320000-440000 GCA_002269645.1 Macrostomum lignano | reverse complement strand
ATCCCACTCTACCCTCTGACTCCACCTCTCTCCCAAGCCCACTCTACCTCTGACTCCACCTCTCTCCCAATCCCTCTCTACCTCTAAATCCACCTCTCTCCTAATCCCACTCTACCCTCTGGCTCCACCTCTCTCCCAATCCCACTCTACCCTCTGACTCCACCTCTCTCCCAAGCCCACTCTACCTCTGACTCCACCTCTCTCCCAATCCCACTCTACCTCTGACTCCACCTCTCTCCCAAGCCCTCTCTACCTCTGGCTCCACCTCTCTCCCAAGCCCTCTCTACCTCTGACTCCACCTCTCTCCCAAGCCCTCTCTACCTCTGACTCCACCTCTCTCCCAAGCCCTCTCTACCTCTAAATCCACCTCTCTCCAAAGCCCTCTCTACCTCTAAATCCACCTCTCTCCCAAGCCCTCTCTACCTCTAAATCCACCTCTCTCCCAAGCCCTCTCTACCTCTAAATCCACCTCTCTCCCAAGCCCTCTCTACTTCTGACTCCACTTCTCTCCCAAGCCCACTCTACCTCTAAATCCACCTCTCTCCCAAGCCCTCTCTACCCTCTGACTCCACCTCTCTCCCAATCCCACTCTACTTCTGACTCCACCTCTCACCATGACACTATTTATTTGTTTTTGAGTCTCCAGACGGACGCACAACATCTCACATTATTCGATGAACACCCACGCACAGAGTCGCCAAATGATAAGATATGACAGCGCCCCTTCCAGAATCTGAAGCCGTTGCATCCAGCAGCAAATGAGAAAGCGTTAAGTCCTTGAGCACTACAGAAATAGAGCATTTTATGACAGGCGTGGGTGTTAACTATTAATTGCATTTATTATTAGTATTTCCATTGAGTGTGCATGCAACTGGCGCTCTAGAGAGAGCTTAATTTGAAGACTAACAACAATTAATGCAAGTCAATAATCGTTCTCCGAGAATTCGAGATCCATTGGCTCTGAAAAGTACATCAATCTGCGATTTTAAATGTACATTTCAGAGTTAGTAGCATAAAATCCCCAACTGCGTAAATCCTGAAAAATTCTCCTCACTTGCTAGTCCGGAAGTCTGTGCAGAGAAATATATTCTTTGATCAGATTTAACTATGCAGAATACAGTAGATAAGAGAGGGCAGATAGGAGAGGGTAGTAAAGGAGAGGGTAGTAAAGGAGAGGGTAGATAGGAGAGGGTAGAGGGGAGAGGGTAGATAGGAGAGGGTAGATAGGAGAGGGTAGATAGGAGAGGGTAGATAGGAGAGGGTAGATAGGAGAAGGTAGATAGGAGAAGGTAGATAGGAGAGGGTAGATAGGAGAAGGTAGATAGGAGAGGGTAGATAGGAGAAGGTAGATAGGAGAGGGTAGATAGGAGAAGGTAGATAGGAGAAGGTAGATAGGAGAGGGTAGATAGGAGAATGTAGATAGGAGGAGGTAGATAGGAGGAGGTAGATAGGAAAGGTAGATAGGAGAGGGTAGATAGGAGAAGGTAGATAGAAGGTAGATAGGAGAAGGTAGATAGGAGAAGGTAGATAGGAGAAGGTAGATAGGAGAAGGTAGATAGGAGAAGGTAGATAGGAGAGGGTAGATAAGAGAGAGTAGACAGGGGAGCGGGGGGAGGAAAGGCCAGAGACAATGTGCGGTAGACAGTGGGAAGAGTACATGGTTGTCATTCCAGCCTACGAGAGCCAAGGACAGCATGTTGCATAAACTGGAACAAATTGGTTAATCGCCAAACCGCCTCTGCCATAATCCCATCTACAAACATCCAACTCAGTCAAATTGATAACGCATTTTCCTCTCCTCTGAGCACAGTGTTTCATGCCAGAACGAGTTCTCCCATTAACGATCTGCCAATTCCTAACTAAGTGCTTGAAAGCTCAAGCGTGACCTTGGTTGAAGGGCCTGACGGTATCCCGTAAGGGAAAAGTATAGCAAACTCAGTCCTATAGTATTGACAATCGGGTGATTCTGTACAGAGCCTCATCTCTCCTGCTCAAGCTCTCCGTTCTATTTTATTCCCCACTGTTTTCTCGCAGCTTTGACAAGTTCTTGTCAAATAAACTTGTACTTTGAGGCTGATAGTTAAATAGAGTAGAGAGCCGGGAGCTGCAGGAGTGTTTGTGTAGAAAAATATAGCATGCACGCAGCACGTACTTGTGGGGGAGGCAGCTTTGAGGTGCAGCCACGGGGATAAAATTGATTTAGTCCCTGCCTGGGGATCAAGGAAAGGGATCGTGGAGACAGGCGACCTTTTTTAAAGCGAAGGGGGAAGGGTAGGAGATTATAACCGGATATGCGAGTAGTCAGATGTAGGGGATAAACACAGTGCTGGGCTCTGCGACTGGGATGCAGCACAACTGCCGGAATTTCTGCGGTTGCCTTTCAAAGTTGAAGACAGACAGGGTTCTCTTCCTCAGAGTCTCTCTCTCTCTATCTCTCTGCATCAACTCTCTCCTCTCCCCCAGCCTCTCTATCTCTCTGCATCCACTCTCTCCTCTACCCCAGCCTCTCTATCTCTCTGCATCCACTCTCTCCTCTCCCCCAGCCTCTCTCTGCATCCACTCTCCTCTCCCTCAGCCTCTCTATCTCTCTGCATCCACTCTCTCCTCTCCCTCAGCCTCTCTATCTCTCTGCATCCACTCTCTCCTCTCCCTCAGCCTCTCTATCTCTCTGCATCCACTCTCCTCTCCCTCAGCCTCTCTATCTCTCTGCATCCACTCTCCTCTCCCTCAGCCTCTCTATCTCTCTGCATCCACTCTCTCCTCTCTTCCTCGCCCTCTCTCTCTATGCATCCACTCTCTTCTCTCCCTTAGCCTCTCTCTGCATCCACTCTCTTCTCTCCCTTAGCCTCTCTCTGCATCCACTCTCTTCTCTTCCTTAGCCTCTCTATCTCTCTGCATCCACTCTCTTCTCTCCCCCAGCCTCTCTATCTCTCTGCATCCACTCTCCTCTCCCTCAGCCTCTCTATCTCTCTGCATCCACTCTCCTCTCCCTCAGCCTCTCTATCTCTCTGCATCCACTCTCCTCTCCCTCAGCCTCTCTATCTCTCTGCATCCACTCTCTCCTCTCCATCAGCCTCTCTATCTCTCTGCATCCACTCTCTTCTCCATCAGCCTCTCTATCTCTCTGCATCCACTCTCCTCTCCATCAGCCTCTCTATCTCTCTGCATCCACTCTCTTCTCCTTCACCCTCTCTCTGCATCCACTCTCCTCTCCCTCAGCCTCTCTCTGCATTCACTCTCTTCTTTTCCTCAAAGAGACGCAAAAAAGTCAAGCGAACGAATTTCTGCCACCATTTTCTGAAAGAAGTCGTCCCAAACCTTTATTTCTTATTTTTACGACGCAATTTCATTGGGAATGAAGCCATTTCAATCAAAGCCGATTTCCTATCTATCTTTCTATCCCCATACCCCCACTTGATCCCATTCTCCATCCAACAAGGCATTTTCAATTTCAATCCAACCTCCCTACCAACCCCCGTCGCTTCCCTCTTTCTCGTCTATCTTCGACATTCCGGATGTGGGCGAAAGATAAAGGGGAGGGGGTGGGCAGGAGCGAGGATTTCCAGGAAATGACTTTGATTTTTCAAGCTCTCTGTTCGAATTGCTTCCAGGGAAGATCGAGAGATTGAGAATGGGGAAAGAAGAAGAAGAGATTGAGAGGCTTGAATCGTTCAATTTATCGGCTCTGAGAAAGGCGAGGAGCAAAGCAGACGACGCGAAACAGCGCTGGCGCTAATTTGAAAATTGCAAAACTGTCTGCCCCACTGAAGGCGTCTCTGAGATTGAGAATCGGGCGCTCTTCTGCCAAAGAAATTGCTTTTTTCGCCTTGCTAGGCGCTGCACTTTGTCTGTCTTTTATAAGAAATCAGCGTGGGCAGCTACAGGTCTGTTGTCGGCTGCCAAATCCATTTGTGAGACAGGAGTTTTACACTTATTAGCACTGAATTCACAATACTCTGTAGCTGGCGCCCCTCTGTAGCTGGCGCCCCCCTCTGTAGCTGGCGCCCCTCTGTAGCTGGCGCCCCTCTGTAGCTGGCGCTCCCTCTGTAGCTGGCGCCCCCCTCTGTAGCTGGCGCCCCCTCTGTAGCTGGCGCCCCCTCTGTAGCTGGCGCCCCCTCTGTAGCTGGCGCCCCCTCTGTAGCTGGCGCCCCCTCTGTAGCTGGCGCCCCCTCTGTAGCTGGCGCCCCCTCTGTAGCTGGCGCTCCCCCTCTGTAGCTGGCGCCCCCTCTGTAGCTGGCGCCCCCCTCTGTAGCTGGCGCCCCCCTCTGTAGCTGGCGCCCCTCTGTAGCTGGTGACCCCCCTCTGTAGCTTGCGCCCCCTCTGTAGCTGGCGCCTCTCTGTAGCTTAAATGTAGTCTATGGTATTAAAGGGATTGATTAAAGTGACAGCACGTCTAAAATGGTTATGGACTCGAATTCCAAATGATAGCAAGTGCGTGTTTTGTCCAAGCTGAGCTCAAAAGTTTTTTGAGAGACAGGAGCAGCTGGGTGCCCTTGCGAGTGCAGCTTGCTTCTACATCAGTTGTTCACAGAAAGCTCATCGTACTAAACTACTAAGGGAATGGAATACTGAATACTTTTCTGTTAAAATTCCTAAATCTAGACATCTAGTTTTGTACTCCATGGCTGCCGGCACAATTTATGCGAATATAGCTTATGGTGCGACTCGTTGTTCGGGGACCCAACAGGGCTTGTATGGCCTTTTCCTGGTCTTTCTAGTCGCACATTAGCTGGCTTATTTCTGTAATGCTTGTAGCAAACCAATTCTCCATCCACCCTGACTGACCGTTTGGTAGGCAATTAACTCAAGGCGGCTGTGACTGGAGGGGGGGGGCAAATCCCGTACCCTCTGAGTCCTGAGAGGCTGCGGGCTGTTGTTGACTCTGGAGATGAGGACTGCAGCGATCCAGTGATTGGGTGTTGGGTGCGGCTCTGCTTGAAGCCTTGCTGATAGCCTGGCGCTGATGAGATAGTCGGATAAGGGATGAGATACTTGTGAGACAGGGATGAGATACTGGTGAGACAGGGATGAGATACTGGTGAGATAGGGATGAGATACTAGCGAGATAGGGATAAGATACTAGCGAGATAGGGATGAGATACTGGTGAGACAGGGATGAGATACTAGCGAGATCGGGATGAGATACTAGCGAGATGGGGATGAGATACTAGTGAGATCGGGATGAGATACTAGTGAGATCGGGATGAGATACTAGCGAGATCGGGATGATATACTGGAGATAAGGATGAGACACGTGCGAGATAGCGATGAGATACTGGCGAGATCGGCTGTTCCTGTCCCTGTAGACGAAGTTTCCTTGACCGAAGTTGTCTTCGGCGGAACCCAATTCAGTTCTGTGCAAGAAAAAAACAAATCGATCATTTGCGAAATGCTTACAGTGCATTGCTGTGCCAAGAATTATTTGTGCTTGAACTTGCGCGCGAACCCCAGTTCTCAACTGACAGTTGTGTCTGTCTTAAAGTGCTTTTTATTTACCTTAGATGTGTAGCAATAAAGTGCATTTAGTAGCTAGGATAGAATTAAACAGCAAGAATTAAGATAGGAGTTATAGTCAACATTGAGTTACTATAGAACACTAGGTTTATAGTTCACTGTGCACTGATTCAATAAATATAAAAATTTATGCTAAAACATTCATGCATTGCTGCCAATAATTTGATTTTATTCTATGTAATGATTTTAAAATATTTTCTAACTGTAACTTCTAACTATACAAGTAGAGAAACAAATAAATTTTTTTTCTGTTTTTTTTCAAACTTAAGCCGTAGATACTCGTTCAGACTACTGACAGAAAAGTAGCTTGAACGAATATTAACACCGAAACGTCAGTGAACTGTCTAGGGTTTTAGC
This sequence comes from Macrostomum lignano, assembly GCA_002269645.1. Classification (NCBI taxonomy): domain Eukaryota; kingdom Metazoa; phylum Platyhelminthes; family Macrostomidae; genus Macrostomum; species Macrostomum lignano. The sequence goes on along the minus strand of NIVC01000522.1, from coordinate 434,129 downwards.
AACATGAGCAACATTATAAAGCATTACGCAACATTACTAGGGTAATAAAATACTAGGAAACCTACAAAAAAAGAGCGACAAAACTGTAACGTAAAATAAATTTTTGCGCTTATTAAACTAGAGTTTCTAAAAAAACTAAGGCATCAAGCAACATTAAGTTTCATTTCTTCTGTCCCGGCGCTGGGCTGTCGGGTGTCTGAGGCCGCATCGCCTCCAGCTTAGCGGACACCTCGCTCACGTGGCTGATGTTCGATGCGTTCCGAGTCTCCTCGATTTCGCTCCAGCCGTGAGCGGTGGCCGATGAGCTCACATTGCCTGACAGTTTCTGGCGCTCCCGGTCAAGGGCGGACAGCAGCTTGGACACGGCCGTGTCAGTCTTGCTGGACGGGCGGCCGTCCAGCCAGTAGGTTGTCATCTTGCCTTTGCCCTTGACAGTGACATGCGGTGGAGGATTGTTCATAACTTTGCTGCCCGTGTTGCAAAGAAAATGGTCTTAACTTTGAGAGAGGGTTAGGATTAGTAAACCTGGGTGAGAAGTTGAACTCTAGTAAACAATAAGGAGCTCAGGGTTTACCTGAGTAACCGAGGTTTACCTGAGTAACCGAGGGTTTACCTGAGTAACCGAGGGTTTACCTGAGTAACCGAGGGTTTACCTGAGTAACCGAGGGTTTACCTGAGTAACCGAGGGTTTACCTGAGTAACCGAGGGTTTACCTGAGTAACCGATGGTTTTACCTGAGTTACCGAGGGTTTTACCTGAGTTTTACCTGAGTACCGAGGGTTTTACCTGAGTTACCGATGGTTTTACCTACCTGAGTAACCGAGGGTTTTACCTGAGTACCGAGGGTTTTACCTGAGTTAATGGTTTTACCTGAGTAACGAGGGTTTTACCTGTACACAGTTACACCTACAAAAATCAGCATAGTTGTATATCAGACTCACTTTAATCTCAACTTCCCCGCGGGGAGACGTCTGGTAGACTTTATAAGCGTCCAGACGGGCTTTAGTGGCATCGCTGATGTGAATCTTCTGGCTGGCGCTGTTGGACTCCATCCGGGAGGCCGTGTTGACCACATCGCCAAACAGGCAGTAGCGAGGCAGTTTCAGGCCTACCACCCCAGAAATCACTGTGCCGCTGTGCATACCTGGGAGAGAGGGAGAGAGAGATAGAAGTACTTGTGTCTTAGTCTAGAGAGAGACAGAGAAAGGGAGAGAGAGAGAGGGAGAGAGAGAGAGAGAGAGAGAGAGAGAGGAGAGAGAGGGGGAGAGAGAGAGAGAGAGGAGAGAGAGAGGGGGAGAGAGAGAGAGAGAGAGAGGGAGAGGGAGAGAGAGAGAGAGAGAGTTGGGTGGCTGTACATTAGAAGACGCCCAGGAGCGCACAGGCGTCAGTTGTCATTTCAGAGTTGGTTTGCGGGTTCTTTATGTACGGGGCCTCAATAATTTTAAGCCGGCGCTTGCAATGGCATTTGTGTATGACAGAAAAAGCAATAGTTCCGCTTGCTTGTTTTATAACCGATCATCAGACCTAATGGAGGATTGCTGAGGTGACGAGGCTCCTCAATTGGGAGTTTTTGGTAAGCCAAGAAACTATTGGGAAGATTAAGAGTCACCGAGTCAGGGTTGTAAAGACATGGCTTATAGGAGGCTTTTTTGCTTTAATTTTTTTTCCTTAACAGTAGGAACACCAAGCCATTTTCCGCCCGTCGAACTACCTCGGAAACTCCACCGATCCCTGACGATTTTTGCTGCGCCGGAACGGAGCAACGCAGGCACACGAAATTCCAGAATCTTCTAAGGCTAACTTTTTGTAGCGCACCTTCTCGAACAAGAATCAAGTCGCCAGCCCTCTGGACTGTCGAGATATTCGACGATTCTGCCAGAAGGTCAGATCTTTTCCATAAGCGCCAGTGTATTAATACACCTCAGGGCAGCCGTCCAAGCCTCTAAATTTCATCAGCACGTCGACAACATGTGTCTGCATCAGCTGTGACTTCGTTGGTCACTGGCCTTCACCCAGGCGGAGCTTCTGGACCTTCAACAGGTGGGACCAGGTGACTATGGCAAACCTCAACTGCTGGACATCCTCAGCTCGTCTCTCGAGCATTCCGTCAAATCTCCGTCAAGCAATAATAAAAATAATTGATTACACCTGCCAAAATAAGCAGATGTGCAACCGACAGCTCAGCCGCAGCTATTGCGCGGCGCATCTGAAGGCTGCGTACGGCTGTTCAGTCCAAGGACTGGGGGGTCGCCACACAGACCCTCAAATACCCCAGCTAATCCTGGCACCCATTTTACAGCTGGGTGAACTCAAGCAATGCAGAGTTGAGTGTCTTGCTCAAAGACACAAATTGATCCAAGTGGATCGAGAATTGAACCCAGACCTTTCAGTCGTGAGTCTGACGGTCTAACCACTAGACTACCACCCTTAGATTGCCTAAAAAATTAGTTGAACTCACCAACTCGAATCTTGATGTGATTGTTGCTGTCCGACGGGTCAACTATCGATACTACTGCCGCCACCATCTCCATCGCCATCTCCGCCATGATGGCAGCGTGGTACTTGGTAACTGTAGGAATTCCCGAAGCCACCATGTACACATCGTTAACAGTCTCCACCTTGTAGACTCTGTGCTTCTCCGTTAGCTCATCAAAGCAAGCATAAATTGTGTTAAGCAGAGCCACCACCTGGGTTGGTGTGATCAAGTTGGCGATGTCTTTGAAGCCGCAGACGTCGCTAAATTGAACTGTGGCGTCTTCGAATGTTGAACAGGTGTTGGCTGAGGAACCGTCCGTGCGGATCTTGTCTGCCACCTGTTTGTTGAAATTTGAATTTATTGTTTACCAACTGAAAAGTTCATGGCAATATTGTCGCAAGTCACTTGCAGAGGTGCCATGTCTCAACATCAGGAGGGAGGGGCCGTAGCCCAGTGGTCCAAGGCGGCGCTCTGGTGTGCCAGCGGCCCAGGCTCGATTCCAAGTGCAGTCACATTAATTCGGGGCTGAATTGGAATCTCGGCTTGGCTCTGCTTGTACAATTAACACCCTTGAGAGCGAACCCCCAATTCACAGTGAAGTGTACATGCCTAACGATAAATACGAGTAAAGTTAGGGCTGCTGTACACTCCTGAGGGAAGTACAGTCCCCTGCCTCTAATAAAACAAGCAGGTGCAACCAAAGGGAAAAATCATTTTCTCACCTGTTTCGGGATCATCTGATACAGCAGCTCATCCGAGCGTTTCCTCTCTTCGTCAAGTTTTTTCAAAGCCTCTTGAAACCGCTTGCTCTTCTCTTCCTGCTGTTGAAGAGCCAGTTTGAGCTCAGCCTGCTGCTGCTCACCGGCGAGCACCATATCGCGGGACGAGTCGTGCATGCTCAAGTCGTTGACAAACAGGCCAGCCTTCTGCATCGTGTCAACGTCCTGCAGCTGCGGCGTGCCCAAGAAGACGATCGCGTCCCAGCCTTCCATGTACTTCATCTGGCCGCGGAGGCGCAGAGCGCCCGAGATGGAGCTCAGGCTTTTTTTGTAGTTCTCCTGGCTTGTGCCGCCTGCAGGAGAGCAACAGAGGGCAGGTAAAAAATGATGCATTCGGTCAATTGGAAATGTTCTTCCCCAAACTAAATGGCAACAGACATACCGCTGCTGCCCTTCCGTTTCTTCTCTTCCATCAGAAGGCGAATCGCCTCGAGGTCCTTCTGGTCCATCTTTTGAATTGCCATAATTTCGAACACGTTGTTAGTGTGTAGCATCACCTGGCGTTAATTAAGGAGAATTGATTTTTACTGCATGCCGTCGCTAAGCTTACTGACTAAAAACCGGCCTGGCTTACAGCATCCCAGGTGAATGGGATCATAGGCCGGTTGAGCAGAAACGCTTCGTTGACCATCTTGCCAACAATGTCGGGCAGGGCGTTGAGCATTCCGTCGCCGACCTCCGAGATGACAAGGCCCCGATTGAACACGATGTTGAAAGGAAACACTTCGAAGAAGACCTCCGAACGAACCGGGAAGTCGTCTTGAAGCTTCTACAATCGCATGAATGTAAAAATTATGATTTTAATTTTTTTGAGATGACAAGAGAGAAGAGAAGAGGGGAGAGAGAAGAGAACAGGGGAGAGAGGAGACAGGGGAGAGTAGAGACGATAGATGAGGGAGAAGAGATAGGTAAGGAGTAGAGATGAGAGGAGAGAGAGAGGAGAGTGAAGAGAGATGAAAGATCAGAGATAAGAGATTTAAGAGGAAAAGTAGTGAGGGGAAAGAAGAGTGTAAGAGAGGAGTGCAGAGAGCAGAGATGAGAGATGAGAGATGATAGATTAGACAGTAGAGATGATAGAGAGAGCAAAGAGGAGAGAAAAGACAGGAGAATCTGAGTCTGGACAATGGCAGTCATTTTTGCAAACAGGGAAAACAAGATATGGTATTTGAAAGGCTTTGTAGAGGATTTGGAAACGATTTGGAAAATGGGATTCAAGTCATGGAATTTCAGCTGATAGATTTCAGAATTCTAACGATGGGAGTTCTTCCCCTTTCTCCTTCGAAGGATGAATTCTACTCGTTTATACTAAAACTGAGATTACCTTGAATCCAAGGTTGCTGAAGTGCAGTCGCATGATGCAGTTGGTCATCTCAGACGTCTCCTCTAAACTAATGATGGTGATGGTAATCTTGGTCTGATAAAAGATCTTGCCTATTTCCGTGATCATGCCCTGCACGTAGGGAGTGTACCCCTGCCGTCTGGTCCGGTACTGCAGGGTGATGCCAGTCGAACTTTCGTTCATGCAGAAGAACGACGGCGGCTTGAGCTTTTTGTAGCTCATCCGCAGGTACTCGTGCAGGTTGTCAAGTCCGTTGAGAAAGTCGCGCAGGTTGCGCCCGAGGACCCGCATGATGCCATCGTAGCCGAACTGGGACAAGTAGGAGACGAAGTAGGCTCCATTAGCGTAGATTAGTGTTTCAGCATCGATGTTGAGATTTTTCGAGGCGGTGTCAACCATCCGAGGAATGATTGTTTCGCTGTAAACCTCGTGAGTAGAGAAGCTCTTGACCTCGAGGTTGGCCTTGCGCACCAGGAAGTGCCACATATCTTCGCCATAGTTCTCTTTGACAAAGTTGCGCAGGCCTTCAAGCAGCAGGCCGTACATTGTCTAAATTGCACTGATGAATAACGCGAAGCAAGGATCAACTTACAAACAGGATTTTCAAGTGTCCAGCATTTATAAGCCTCTGTAACCATGGAAACCGTGCTCATTAGTCCTAAGCTAGCTAAGGAAACTAGGAACTCGGCAAAGATCTCCCTAATTGTTTATTTCTTTCAACTTTCCTTGAGGTTAGAGATTCGCGGTTGTTAGCAAAGCGACCGAGCGAATGTACGAGGTGACAGTTTGGAAAACTGCCTACCAGTTTAGCAACTAATGATCGAGAAATTCGTTGGACTGATAGTGGGGATCATTAGTTTTTCTTCTTTTGTACCCCGATTACTCATGCATGCCCCGCCTCCGCAATTAGCGATCCGGAATTTCGATCTTGCGGGTTGTTTCTTTCTCGAATACTCACGTGACTCGGTAAGGCCGGTGCATGTCATGTGATGATCAAACTTTATTGTTTGAGATGCGTCTTTCTATCTGTTTTGGAGCTGAAAGTACATATCTTCATAAACAAACTACTTGCCTAAATTTTGCAGGGTGAATTTGAGATTTGAGATATGAGATTGATCCGCTGATCTATGGCGGTGCGTGACTATTGAACTGATTGTGAATTCTAGTTTGAAATTCACCAAAAAAACTTGAATATGAAGATTACGGAATTAAACGTTAGCTATCTACGTAGTACACGTACGTAGTTGTCTTCTGCTAAAACTGTTCTCTTTTTGTCGTAGCGATCCTGTGCGAGCAACTTCAGCTTTATGGCTTTCTACCATAGACAGTTTTAACAGGCTGGCAGGATTTCAACGCCTGGTTGATTCGCTTTCACATCATGTTTTTTTCACCCTGTCATTGTTTCCTGTTAGAACTGTAACATAATTTGGTGCATATGGTTGCAGTTAGTATGAAATAATCAGGTAGGCTAGCACAAAACTTAAAGAGTGCTTCATCTACTACACCAAGGTACGCGGTCCAGAGTCTGTTGGATCAATTGCGCATATATTTTGACCGGCAAGAAAAACTTTTTTTAGTCAAAATCCGACTTCTAATTTTGTAAGTTTTGTACGAAGAGAGCGCGACAGTAAAAAACGAAAAAATGCCAGTTTTGAGATAACAATAAGCCAGTGTCATGGCAGCCGAGATGGCACATCCCGGCTCTCCTTCTCGTTCTGACTGAGCGTCTTCGTCTCGTCCAGAATGAGCTTCGGCCGCCCGACAGCGTACCGGAACGTCTGGCCGAAGACGCACGAGTAGCGGAAGTCGATCTCCTGCCGAGTGAACCGTTTGATGTGCAGAGCCTCGTCCTGCGCCTTCTTGACCGTGTCAGACTTGCTGCTGTCAACCGTCTCCTCCTCGGCCTGGGTCACCTCCACCATGCGCTCCGTCTGCCTGGCGAACATGATGATGGACCCGGCGTTGCCCATCGCCGAGGTGCAGGACATGCCCTCGCCGCCCTCGCCAGTCATGATTCGCATGGACATCAGGCGCTTCCGCTGCACCAGGAATTCGCCAATTTCGTCCAGCGTGGCCGGTCGATCCTCGTTAACGGCGTCGCGCCGGCGCCAAAATCCCGGCGAGAACATGTCGGAGATCTGCGGAATTGAGTACACCTTGGTGAGCACCAGCGGCGCCTTCTTCATCACGCGCATCACGCTTGTGGACTGCAGGCCGGGCACACAGTTGGCTAAGCAGGTCAGGCCGAAGAACGTGTCGTAGAAGCTGTAGCTGAGCAGCGGCTCGATGAACTCGCTGCTGGACAGAACGTCGATTAAAATTCGACAGATCCGATCGATAATGATGCTGGGAAAGTTTTTCAAAATGCAGTTCTGCATCACGCCGAACAGCAGCGAGACGCAGTTGAGAATGTCGAACCGGTGAAACCAGCAGCTCATGTGCGGCTTCGCGGCGATGTCCGACCACATCTGCTCGCGCAGCACAACTTTTTTAGCCTTCTCCGAGTCCTGATCGGCCTCGAGATCTTCTGGCACCTGCATGTTGACAATGTCGTAGATTTGAAACAGCAGAGGATCTTTGTGCCACGAAGCTTCGATGCAGCGCGGATTGCAGCTGAAATAGCGGTTCTTCAGAAATGTCTCAGTCACGGACAGAATCTGGCTCAGGGTTGTCAGGTGCTCGTAGTCGTAATAGTACGTGTACATGAGGAACCGGCGAGCAGCCGACACTGCGTGAGGAATCACAGGTCTAGCGGGCTTGTTCTCGAACACCTTCACGTAGTCGCTGGGCAGCGAGGGCTCCTTGTCGTGTAGAAGCTTCCGACCGGCGTACATGCCATGGTTGTTGGCGTCGTGGTAATTCTCCGGCGTTAGTTTCTTCAATTCAAAGTACTCCAGCATCACCTGGCCCATCTCTTTGAGTTCAAATAGTTTGAATTGTGGCGAATGAGCGTCGACCATTTCTTGGGTGATTCGAGAGAGTTGCAGATTTGGTTTGCGTTTGATCACGTTGCGGCAGATGTCCACCCAGTCGAGGAATGGCGTGATGTACTGGTAGTAGCGCCGTCTGCCAGGTGTGAAAGCAAATGAAAAAGCGAGTGGAAAAATTCAGCGTCTCTTCAGGATGAGAAATCTGAGTATTCAGGATGAGAAATCTAAGTATTCAGGATGAGAAATCTGAGTATCCAGGATGAGAAATCTGAGTATTCAGGATGAGAAATCTGAGTATTCAATATGAGAAATCTGATACTTCAGGATGAGAAATCTGAGTATTCAGAATGAGAAATCTGAGTATTCAGGATGAGAAATCTGATTATTCAGGATGAGAAATCTGAGTATTGAGGATGAGAAATCTAATTATTCAGGATGAGAAATCTGAGTATTCAGGATGAGAAATCTGAGTATTCAATATGAGAAATCTGATACTTCAGGATGAGAAATCTGAGTATTCAGAATGAGAAATCTGAGTATTCAGGATGAGAAATCTGAGTATTCAATATGAGAAATCTGAGTATTCAGGATGAGAAATCTGAGTATTCAGGATGAGAAATCTGAGTATCCAGGATGAGAAATCTAAGTATTCAGGATGAGAAATCTAAGTATTCAGGATGAGAAATCTAAGTATTCAATATGAGAAATCTGAGTATTCAGTATGAGAAATCTGAGCATTCAGGATGAGAAATCTGAGTATTCAGGATGAGAAACTTTCTCTTAAGAACAAGAGCTACAGTCTTTAGAAAGACAACTCAAGTCTTCCAGTGTAAGATGTGGTCTGCAGGGAAGATAACGACGAGACAGGACCGCAATTTCCCCTGTCTCACCGGTACACCAGCTTGGAAGAGTCGCCGGGGCACCACTTGATGGCCAGCAGGTGACGAATCGCTCCGTACGCCTCCCGCTTCAAAATGATGTAATCAAAGTGGAACACGAGAACGTCTCCGCTTGAAGTGTCGTTGACGAAAGCGGCATAGTTGTTCTGGTTGTAGTAGATCATGGGCTTGCGATACTTCTGCTGTTTGGCGATAATCTTCAGCGCGTTGTAATAGCGCAGGTAGATGGCGATGCCAAACGGGTTGAGAAATAGCAGAACCTTGGCTGAGGATTAGGGGATAAAAGGACTGAATAATCCCAATTGTTTAGTGATGCTTCTTGTCCTCTATCAATCGTCTACGGTCTAGCGCAGCTGCTCTGGTGTGCCAGCGACCCGGGCTCGATTCCAAGTGCAGTCACATTAATTTGGGGCTGAATTGGAATCTCGGCTTGGCTCTGCTCGTGCAATTAACGGCCTTGAGAGCCAACCCCCCAAGGCGCAGTGAAGTGTACATGCCTAACGATAATATAAAGTTAGGGCCGCTGTACACTCCTGTGTGAGTGTGTGCCTGCGTACGTATCCGCGCGCTTGTGTGCCTGCTCAGGGGAGTCGGCAGAATGGGCAGCAATTCCTCTCGCCGGTTGTGTGCCTATGTCGCTTAAAGTGCGCCAGGGTGCACACAACCCCCCTGCCTCTAATAAAAAAAATCGTCTACTCATTCGTCTAATTATTTTTGTGTGTGGTTTTCTAATCGTCAGGGATGTACACTCTGTGCCTTGGGGGTTGGTCCTCATGGCTGTGACGTGTTTGCCACTCAGTTGCTCCACTGCTCCATCTACCAAATTCCATGTGTACTCATTTATCCACTTCTTGACACAAAGAGTTGAACAGCTCACAGTTAAACATAGGCCGCTCCAGCAGGTTGCCTTTGAGATACTTGGACGGCTGGTCCAGCAGCTGGTAGTACTGGTCGGTCTCAAACATGATTCTCGTGCGTCCCTGTTTCAGCATCCGCATCAGCCGGAAATCCGACGTGTCGCCCATCACGTTCAGAAGCCACTTGGTGTTGCAGTGGTTCGCACCGAAGAAGCCTTCGGGCACGCCGATGGCGTACTTGTTGTCCCAGCCTTGGTGCATAATTTTCGGCATGTTCAGAAAGTTCCTGGGACACTCGTCTCTGTTAGTGTTCACTGTAGTCTCCTGACCAACAATCTCTTTGCTGCACTTCCACTGGGTGTCCATGATGGCACCCATTTCCGAGTTTCTGGACATATTGATCGATTTGATGCAGGGTGGATTCTGGACTAATGCAGAGTTGCTAGCAGAGTTTGACGCTTCTCTTGAACTCAAATTCTGATTTCACTTCTCGAGATGGTAATGTTTTTTTGTCAACCAGCGGCTGAGACTGTACAAGCTACTAGCAAATTTGAGACTTGAACTTTCAGAGCTGCCGCTTTACAAATAGGGATTTTGGGCCATAGAAATATTGCTCGTAGAATGTGGCCACGACTGCCATGCTTAGAGCGTTCTTAGTGCTCAAAATAATAGGAAGATTGAGTTTGACGACTGCATTTCCATGGAGGTTCCATTTTCTAACTACATCTGTCTGTCTGTCTGTCTGTCTGTCTGTCTGTCTGTCTGTCTGTCTGTCTGTCTGTCTGTCTGTCTGTCTGTCTGTCTGTCTGTCTGTCTGTCTGTCTGTCTGTCTGTCTGTCTGTCTGTCTGTCTGTCTGTCTGTCTGTCTGTCTGTCTGTCTGTCTGTCTGTCTGTCTGTCTGTCTGTCTGTCTGTCTGTCTGTCTGTCTGTCTGTCTGTCTGTCTGTCTGTCTGTCTGTCTGTCTGTCTGTCTGTCTGTCTGTCTGTCTGTCTGTCTGTCTGTCTGTCTGTCTGTCTGTCTGTCTGTCTGTCTGTCTGTCTGTCTGTCTGTCTGTCTGTCTGTCTGTCTGTCTGTCTGTCTGTCTGTCTGTCTGTCTGTCTGTCTGTCTGTCTGTCTGTCTGTCTGTCTGTCTGTCTGTCTGTCTGTCTGTCTGTCTGTCTGTCTGTCTGTCTGTCTGTCTGTCTGTCTGTCTGTCTGTCTGTCTGTCTGTCTGTCTGTCTGTCTGTCTGTCTGTCTGTCTGTCTGTCTGTCTGTCTGTCTGTCTGTCTGTCTGTCTGTCTGTCTGTCTGTCTGTCTGTCTGTCTGTCTGTCTGTCTGTCTGTCTGTCTGTCTGTCTGTCTGTCTGTCTGTCTGTCTGTCTGTCTGTCTGTCTGTCTGTCTGTCTGTCTGTCTGTCTGTCTGTCTGTCTGTCTGTCTGTCTGTCTGTCTGTCTGTCTGTCTGTCTGTCTGTCTGTCTGTCTGTCTGTCTGTCTGTCTGTCTGTCTGTCTGTCTGTCTGTCTGTCTGTCTGTCTGTCTGTCTGTCTGTCTGTCTGTCTGTCTGTCTGTCTGTCTGTCTGTCTGTCTGTCTGTCTGTCTGTCTGTCTGTCTGTCTGTCTGTCTGTCTGTCTGTCTGTCTGTCTGTCTGTCTGTCTGTCTGTCTGTCTGTCTGTCTGTCTGTCTGTCTGTCTGTCTGTCTGTCTGTCTGTCTGTCTGTCTGTCTGTCTGTCTGTCTGTCTGTCTGTCTGTCTGTCTGTCTGTCTGTCTGTCTGTCTGTCTGTCTGTCTGTCTGTCTGTCTGTCTGTCTGTCTGTCTGTCTGTCTGTCTGTCTGTCTGTCTGTCTGTGTGACATTGTGGCGATATGCTAGTGTATTTTTATTATTGCAATATTATGCTTTGTGCATTCTTAGTTAGTTAGTATTTGCGTGCGCGCTGATTGGCTAGTGTGTTTCAGTGCATGTGCACTGCGTCGGGTTGTTTGCGTTTTACGCGTGGCTAGCATGGTGGGGTCTGGGCAGTCAGGCTAACCACCCTCTTTAGTCCTAGGGTTGATGAATAAGAATAAACAAGTCATATAAGAGCCCAGTTGTGTGTACTGGCTCTCCACGTGTAACTTTCCTACGCATTCACTACAAGCCTTTAGCTTCAATTTATTACAATGGCGACGAGCTCCGCGCTGGGTGGAATTCCAATACTAACTGCCAATACTAACATTGAGGTCTGGCTGGAACGGCTCGACCATTACTTTACCTGCAAGGAGGTAAAGGAAGAAGCTAATGTGGCCACACTCGTCACTGCCATCGGTGAGGAGGCATATACCGTATTGAGAAACCTGTGTCTACCTGCCAAGGTCTCCGACAAGTCTCTGGCCCAGTTGACCAAGATTCTGGAGGACCACTACGCTCCAAAGCCGTCCGAGTTGGCAGCCAGATTTCGGTTCCAAAGACGCCTGCAGCAGCCTGGCGAGAGCCTTGCCGAGTTCGTTGCCAGCCTGAAGGCCTTGTCAAGTCACTGCAATTTCAGTGCTTCCCCGTGTGAGCACTGTCACTTCGGCGGCACTCTAGATGAGCGACTGCGAGACCAGCTGGTTTTCGGCCTGCACAGCGATGCCTACCGAGCGAAGCTGCTGGAGGAGAAAAATCCCACCTTCAACTCGCTGCAGGAGAGAGTTCTATCCCTCGAGGCAGTGGAGCGGTCATCATCGGAGATGGCGCAGAAGTCAGCAGCACAAGTAGCCCAGCTGCGCGCTCACCAGCTGAATAAGCGCCAAGGACCCAAGCCAGCGCTCGAAGGTTCGCAGCAGCGCAAGGGCGGTGGCAATCAACAGCAGAAGCGGAGTCGGCAGCAGCGGCAACACCGGCAGTGGCACCTGTGCAAGCTGCGGCGGTGCTCACAGTCGCCAGCAGTGTAAGCTGCGAGACGCTAAATGCCACGCGTGCGAAAAGACGGGCCATATTCGCAAGGTCTGTCGCTCAGCCAAGCTGCATTTTCTACAAGAAGCGACACCGACACCACCACCGGAAGCCTCCGCGCAGCTGCCGATTTTTGCCGTCCAGCCGGCTGGTGGCAACGCAGGTCCGACGGTGCAGCTGCAAGTCAATGGCCAGCCATGCCGGTTCGTCATCGATACGGGCTCCGCCGTCACTCTGATGCCCGAGTTTCTGCAGTTCATGCTTCTACCGCGGCTCTCCATGTCACCGTCCGTTGCTGTCCTACGCACCTTCACCGACGAGCAGTTCCGCCCTCTCGGCCAAGCGTGGGTCTCCGTTCAGCAAGATGGTCAGCAGCTGCAGTTGCCCCTGCTGATCGTCAAGCACGGCGACACGGCCCTGCTCGGTCGCGACTGGCTGGCCAAGCTGCGGCTAGACTGGCCGAGCATCATGGCGCAGGTTCACGCCGTCCACGACTCCGAAGACATCGGCAGCATCGTCAAGGAGTTCGCACCAGTCTTCGAGGACGGCCTAGGCGAGTTCCGGCACGGCCAGGTGCGGCTTCAAGTCTCCGAGGACGCTCAGCCCAGGTTCTTCAAGGCGCGGCCGGTCCCCTACGCGCTGCGCGAGCGCGTCGACGCCGAGCTGCAGCGCATGGAGTCCAGTGGCATCATCACCGCCGTGAAGCACAGCGACTGGGCTGCGCCGATCGTGCCGGTCGTCAAGAAGGACGGCAGCGTTCGGATTTGCGGAGACTACAAGCTGACATACAACGCGGCGAGCAAGCCGGAGCACTACCCGCTGCCCCGCATCGAGGACCTCTTCGCCAAGCTCGGCGGCGGCTGCAAGTGGACCAAGCTCGATCTGTCCAACGCCTTCTTGCAGCTTCCTCTAGCCGACGACAGCAAGGCGTTTCTCACCATCAACACGCCCAGAGGCCTCTTCCAGGTCAATCGCCTCCCATTCGGCATAACGAGCGCCAGCGCGATCTTTCAACGCACCCTGGACACCCTGCTGGGAGCCCTGGATGCCGTCCAAGTCTTCGTCGACGACATTCTGGTCACCGGCAGCACCCTGCAACAGCACAAGAGGAACCTGGCGCTGGTCCTGCCGCGCTTGAAGGACGCCGGCCTGCGGCTCAACAAAGAGAAATGCAAATTCTTCGAAGACTCTGTTGAGTACCTCGGCCATCGGATCGACGCCAGCGGACTCAAGCCGCTGCCGGACCGGGTCGCCGCCGTCCAGGACGTGCCAGCACCCAAGGACGTCAGCCAGCTGCGCTCGTTTCTGGGCATGCTAGCGCAGTACTGCAAGTTCCTGCCCAACTTGTCTACCGTCCTGGCGCCGCTCCACCAGCTCTTGGCCAAGAACACCCGCTGGTCATGGGGGCCACCGCAGCAACAAGCATTTGCAGAGGCCAAGCGGCTGCTGCTCGAGTCCCCGGTTCTCGTGCACTACAATCCGAATCTGCCGCTGCCATTAGAGTGCGACGCCTCTCCCTACGGCCTGGGGGTCGTCTTGACGCACCGCATCGACGACAAGGACTGCGCGGTCGCCTTCGCCAGCCGCAGCCTAACAGCAGCGCAGCGCGGCTACTCCCAGCTGGACAAGGAGGCGCTGGCCATCATGTTTGGTCTGCACCGGTTTCACCAGTTCCTCTATGGCCGGTGGTTCACCATCGTCACCGACCATCTGCCGCTGCTGGGTCTGCTGGGCGAGCGCAAGGGCATTCCGGCACACGCGGCCGCCCGGATGCAGCGCTGGGCCATTCGGCTGTCGAGCTACGACTACACGCTGGAGTTCCGGCCGACCGAAAAGCATGCCAACTGCGACTTGCTCTCGCGGCTGCCGCTGCCGCACCTGTTCGAGGAGGAGCCGGCCGTCAACTCGCTGCTGCTCGACGAGGGCTCCGGATCGGCCATCACGGCGCTGGCGGTGGCGCGGCACACTAGGACAGACGTCTCACTCGGTCGGGTGCTTCGCTGCTTGCAGACCGGCGCGCCCATCGGCGACGACCTGAGCGACTTCGCCCGGCGGCAGTCGGAGCTGTCAGTCGACCAAGACTGTGTCCTGTGGGGCGCAAGGGTCGTTGTGCCCACAGCGCTGCGTCGACGCGTGATCCAAGAGCTACATCAGGCGCATCCCGGCATCAGCAGAATGCGCGCCCTGGCTCGCAGCTACGTGTGGTGGCCCGGCCTCGACGGCGATCTGGAAGCTGCGGCCAAGTCCTGCCGCACCTGTCAGCTCAACCAGCCCGATCCGCCCAAGGCGCCGGTGCAACCGTGGCCTCTGCCATCCGAACCGTGGGAGCGCCTGCACATCGACTTTGCCGGTCCGGTCGACGGTCATACATACCTGGTGGTAGTCGATGCTCATAGCAAGTGGCCGGAGGTCCAGCGGATGCGCGGTACAACGTCAACGGCCACCATCGCGGCACTGCGGGAGATGTTCGCGCGCCAAGGCATTCCGCGCACCCTGGTGTCCGACAACGGGCCGCAGTTCGCCTCCGCCGAGTTCGCCGAGTTTACCCGGGCCAACGGCATTCGTCACGTGTTCTCGGCGCCGTTTCATCCCGCCAACAACGGCCAGGCCGAGAGGTTGGTGCAAGTCCTGAAGCGACATCTGCTCAAGAGCGGCCACTCCGACGTCGAGCTTCAGCGACTGCTGCTCAGCTACCGCAACACCCCACGCAGCATCAGCGGCGCTGCCCCGAGTCAGCTGCTCATCGGCCGTCGGCTTCGCTGCCGCCTGGACCTCCTGGCACCGTCGCTGGCTGACGACGTCCAACGGCGGCAAGAGCGGCAGCTGCAGGGACGCAGACCAGCGCGCGAGTTTCAGCCGGGTGATCACGTCCTCCTCCGCGACTACAGCGCCGGCGCGAGAGCCGGCGACACGCCACGCTGGGCTGAGGGTGTCGTCACGGGCGCCGGCAGCCGCAACTACACAGTTGACTCGGAGCGAGGCCAGCACTTCCGGCACGCTGATCAGCTGGTGGCAGCCCGCGCTGACTCCGCCGACACCGTCCATCCGCCGCCTGCTACGGATGACGGCGCCGCCCCGAGTGACAGCGGCGTGCAAAGCGCTGACGCCGCAGCCGTCGCCGACACGGCCTGCGGGGCGTCATCCGGCACTGACGACGAGCATGCGAGCGGCGTGCGACACGAGCCGGGCACTACTCGGCGGTACCCACTGAGGGTTCGAGGCCCACCTCAGAGACTTCAGCTGTGAAGGGGAGAACTGACTCAGGGGGGAAGTGTGACATTGTGGCGATATGCTAGTGTATTTTTATTATTGCAATATTATGCTTTGTGCATTCTTAGTTAGTTAGTATTTGCGTGCGCGCTGATTGGCTAGTGTGTTTCAGTGCATGTGCACTGCGTCGGGTTGTTTGCGTTTTACGCGTGGCTAGCATGGTGGGGTCTGGGCAGTCAGGCTAACCACCCTCTTTAGTCCTAGGGTTGATGAATAAGAATAAACAAGTCATATAAGAGCCCAGTTGTGTGTACTGGCTCTCCACGTGTAACTTTCCTACGCATTCACTACAAGCCTTTAGCTTCAATTTATTACAGTCTGTCTGTCTGTCTGTCTGTCTGTCTGTGTGTCTGTCTGTCTGTCTGTCTGTCTGTCTGTCTGTCTGTCTGTCTGTCTGTCTGTCTGTCTGTCTGTCTGTCTGTCTGTCTGTCTGTCTGTCTGTCTGTCTGTCTGTCTGTCTGTCTGTCTGTCTGTCTGTGTGTCTGTCTGTCTGTCTGTCTGTCTGTCTGTCTGTCTTAGTATCTGTCTGTGTGTCTGAGTGTCTGTCTGTCTGTCTGTCTGTCTGTCTGTCTGTCTGTCTGTCTGTACCTGCCTATAACTGTCTATAAGTACATCTATACTAGTACATGCATATCGATCTATTTAACATTCTGCCTTGATCGATCAATTAAGATCAAAGCCAATATTTCTATGGCTGAGACCAATGCAGATTCCCTCCCTCATCGAGTCCCTGATGATCATCCTTCAGTTTACATGTATGCAAACATTTTTGATTAAACACTGTCAGAGACCATAAGCAACGCTTTACAGTATCAATATTAAGATTGGTATTTCACTAAATGCCTGTCAACTTTGGCTACGTGTGGGAGCTGCACAAGTCCTGGCGGTTTAAGAAGTTCATCCAGACCAGCGGGATCGAATCGTACTTGGACAGCCTGGGCTTCTGTCTGCAGCGAACTCCTCAGAATCACGAAATCTTGCTGGACAGCAAGGACTTTGTCACCATCCGCACGCTGAGTGTCTCACTTCACGAGGTCTTTCTGCAGTTCCACTTCGGTCGCAGCGACAAGGACTATCACAGCATCTACGGGCACCGGGTGGTGATGCTCAGAGTGCTGACCAACTGCAACAACGAAATCTCCTGCCTGACTTCCCCAGCTCTGAGCATGATCTATGCTAAGAGGACGGCATTCCAGAATCAACGGATTGCCCTGCTGCTGACGCACATTGACTACAGGAGCCGGCACTGCCTGCTGCCCAGGGTGGCTAGCGTAGCCTGCAAGGTGTACTCACTGCTGAGCAATATTGACAGTGAGCACGGTGCCGAAGACCAGCTGATGGAGGATGGATCCAAGAGTCGAATAGGATGAACTACTCTGTCATCGGTTTTTGATTGATTATGATTGCAGATTTATTGATTGTTAAAAACTTAGCCCACACTAGGCAGTGTTGAATAAAATAAATGAAAAATATAAATCAAACTGTAGTTATCCTGATCTCATTCATTAAGACGTTAATCTGAAAAAGATCTAAAGGATTATGATGTTCCGTTAGACATAAAAATAGGTGACTATTCTTTTTATTTGCGAGTAATGTTGTTAGAGCGTCTGGTTCTTTCGAAGAAATTGAGCTTTCAAAAAATCTGAAGGCACTAAGTGCCCATTACGAGCGTACTGTCCATAATTCATATCTTAAGCAAGAGGTCAGCAAACTTTTTTACCTTAAGGGTCAGACAGACTTCCTGGAGCATGTCTGCGAGTCGGAGGAGGAAAGAGAGAAGAGAAAGAGAAGATGGAAGACAAGAATAAAAAATAGAGAAGGGAGAAAGGAGAAACAAGAGAATAAAAGAAAGAGAGCAGAGCAGAGAGTAGAGGAGATGAGAGAAGAGAAGAGGAGAGGAGAGGAGAGGAGAGGAGAGGAGAGGAGAGGAGAGGAGAGGAGAGGAGAGGAGAGGAGAGGAGAGGAGAAAAGAGGAGAGGAGAGGAGAAAAGAGGAGAGGAGAGGAGAGGAGAGGAGAAAAGAGGAGAGGAGAGGAGAGGAGAGGAGAGGAGAGGAGATTCGAGATTCGAGAGAAGAGCGCTGAGAAGAGATATACATTGAGCGGGCTGGATTGTGAAGTTTCAAAGGATCCGAGGGAGCTCCGGAGTTTGCAGACCCAGCTGCTTTCAGCGGTCAAGATGGCTTCTGTCTCAACTTATCCTCAATTTTCTCCAGCCTCCTCTCCATCAATCTGGCCTCTCTGGCGGCAGCCAAATGCGGATCGCCAGGTGAGCCTGACTGACTGACAGGTGATTGACGATTAGGACTCATCGCTTGCAGTCTGGCTTCAATCTCGGCCAGCTGCTTGGCCTCTGAACTTCTCAGCCTGTACAGTTCGTAGTCCGTTTCGATTGGAAGCTCGGTTTCAGAATCGCTGCTGCTGCTGTTGCTGTCGCCGTCCTCGCGAAGCAGGTTGGCGACTCGGGCCCTGTCATGGGCGGTCATCGGCACAGTTGCGTCTG
Organism: Macrostomum lignano; assembly: GCA_002269645.1. Lineage (NCBI taxonomy): Eukaryota > Metazoa > Platyhelminthes > Macrostomidae > Macrostomum > Macrostomum lignano. The sequence goes on along the minus strand of NIVC01000522.1, from coordinate 416,189 downwards.
CTCTGGCGGATGCCAGCTGCAATTGTTAGTTCTGGCGATTTAGGTTAAGGTAAGGTTGGGGTTAGAGCTTGTGCCTTAGGGTTAGGTTAGGGGTTAGGGTTAGAGCTTTGTGCCTTTTCGAGCTTGTGATGGTGGCTGCTAAATCAGTTTTCGACGATGTGCCTTTTCGAGCTTGTGATGGTGGCTGCTAAATCAGTTTTCGACGATGTGCCTTTTCGAGCTTGTGATGGTGGCTGCTAAATCAGTTTTCGACGATGTGCCTTTTCGAGCTTGTGATGGTGGCTGCTAAATCAGTTTTCGACGATGTGACTTTTCGAGCTTGCGACTTTTCGAGCTTATGATGGCGACCCGCGCAGAAAGTGTACATGCCTAACGATAAACAAAGTTAAAGGGCCGCTGTGCACTCTGTGTGAGCGTGTGCATATGCTCAGGAGTCAGTGGAATTGGCGCCTGACCTCGCCAGAAGTCTGCGCCAACCCCCCTTTTTTCTACGGCCCGGACCTTTGCGAACCCAATTCTGATTGGCTACCCCTCTTTTTTTTAATAAAGGCACTTTAAGCGACATTGTCGTCACACAACCGGCGAGAGGCATTACTGCCCATTCCGCCTACTCCCCTGAGCAGGCACACAAGCGCGCGGATACGTACGCTGCAGTCATATGCACAGGCACTCACTCACACAGGAGTGTACAGCGGCCCCTAACTTTATTTATCGTTAGGCATGTACATTTCACTGTGCCTCGGGGGTTCGCCATCAAATGCATTAATTGCACGAGCAGAGCCAAGCCGAGATTCCAATTTAGCCCCAAATTAATGCGACTGCTCTTGAATTCGAGCCTGGGTCGAAACACAAATAAAACTGGTTATTTACGGCAACTTGAGGCCAAGGCTCCTAGAAGTCCCCTGTCGACCATCTTTGAAGCTGTGACTTTAGAGAAATGCACTGGGAATTTGATACTGCGGCTCTGACACGGCACCTCGAACACTTTCTAGCACTTTTAACTTTCCCTCGTTGTGACCAGTTATCAAGCTTACTGAAATATTTCTCTGCACGAAATCTTTGCCATTGGTCAGGGCGGCTCTGGCGGCGTCGGCCACTGCCGCTATCCCAGAGCCATTGGCATTGCGATGGCCTTTTCTGTGCCGCAGCGCCTCCGTGTCGTCGCAACTGGCTGCCCCGTCGCTGTCGTCGTCACCTCCAGCAAAGCTGGCTTCAGCGGATTTGGCGTCAAAGCTCGGGCACTCAGTTTGAAACACTGGCTGAGGTGGGTCAGACAGGTCTGACGCGGAATCGGCCGGGTCACCGACAGATCTTCTGTTCACTACAATTTGGGATTAAAGTTACAAAGGGTAATAAAAAAACTGATGCAGTCGGAAGTGACGATTTTTCCATAAGAATGTGGAAATGGACGTCGAAAAAGATTTCGAAGTAAATGTCGGAATGGATGTTGAAATAGACGTCGAAATTGATGTCGCAAATGGATGCCGGAATAGATGTCTGAACACTATACTTAAACTTTACTTAAAAGTAGTCCCTATCTAAACATATGTCGAAATAGTTGTCGGAATGAAGGTCGGAACTAAATGTCGGAATGACTACAATACAATCCAAGCGGTTCAATCTGGATACCTGATCTATTCTGTCTTGCATCGCTGTCCATCAGGGCCAAAAATTTTGCGGAATTATCAGTCGCCTCGGTGGTAGTTCGACCTCCGCGTCTACCCCGGCCGCCGTCCATCTCGTCGAGCTCGTGACGAAGTCTGTCGTATACATTTTAGTCGATGCTACGAGCATAAAATATCCACATTATCGTACATAATGCTCTAAAAAATGCTTTCCTATAAAATCAAAATAAGAGAGGCAACCAAGCTATATATGAATGACAGGAGGTCAAGTTTTGCCACCTGTTGGACGTGGCATCCAGTGGCTTAAGAGACAGGGGTAAGAGCGCCCACCAAGAGACAGGGGCGCCCACCAAGAGACAGGGGCGCCCACCAAGAGACAGTGGCTTAAGAGACAGGGGTAAGAGCGCCCACCGCGCGAGACAGGGAGCGCCAACCAAGAGACAGAGGCGCCCACCAAGAGACAGGGGCGCCCACCAAGAGACAGGGCGCCCACCAAGAGACAGGGGCGCCAACCAAGAGACAGGGGCGCCCACCAAGAGACAGGGGCGCCCACCAAGAGGCAGGGGCGCCCACCAAGAGACAGGGGCGCCCACCAAGAGACAGGGGCGCCCACCAAGAGACAGGGGCACCCACCAAGAGTCAGGGGCGCCCACCAAGAGACAGTGGTTGCCCACTAAGACACCAAATATTGGTGACTCTTATTGTTGCAGCCCCTCCCATCAAAATGTCCAAAATGTCAAAATGTCAAAATGTCAAAATGTCAAAATGTCACTGCCACAGGCTGCAAAGTCAGAGGCGGATTAAAGCCATCCAGGCGAGTGCGTGTCTGCGTACGCATCCTGCCTGTGCTGAAGCTAAAGATTTGCTATGGTCGATTTTGCTATGGCGCAAATAAGTGAGAACTATAACTTCGAAGTAAACATCAACCTGTTTAACCGGCACCAATAAGCCTGAAGCTCACCGCATCTCCAGCACGGCTCTGTCGCGCTTTGTTCGACGCTCTCTTGCGGCAGCCTCTCGGAGCTCGGAATCCAGGCGGGCGACCTCTTCGCTGGCCTCTTGGAACCGGGCCTCCCGCTCTGGCCGAAGTAAATTTGCCATGCCGGTCGGCAGGTCCGACAGAGCCGCGAATTTCACAGCCTCACTGCGCTGACGGTAGGCCGCTGCCGCTGATGATGGGGCATCTGGCTGGCTTCTGCTTCCAGGCCGCTTTTGGTCTGTTTGCTTTTGGTGTTGCTGCGGGGGTTAAAATTATTATCAGAAGACTAGGAGAGGCTGCTAAATTTTACTTTTGAATACATATAAAATTTTATATTAAAACCATTTAATTCAGAAAATAAATTTTCTCTGAGTTAAATAGAGTTAAATAGAGTTAAATAAGTTAAATGTCTTACTGTCTGTAACAGTGGAGAATAGTACAAAACACTTTATACAGTTAGTTTTCGTTTCATAAAAAAAACAAAAAAGTTTCTGAACATTTGTTCTTGATTTTTAACTGATGAAATTAATACACTGGTTTTAAATTATGGTATTTAATTTTATATTCGAAGTTAAAAGTCTGGATTTTGTGTTGTTTAGTTCAAGTAACTATCATTAAGGTTGGCATCCCTTAGATAACTATATGAGCTTACTAGCTATATGATTTGCATTTAAGTTTATGAAGAAATCTTTTACAAGTATCGGTTAGAGGAAAGGCATAGGTTGAAGAGCAAAAACAGAAAAAGACGCTAGTAGTTTTTAGATATTTTTCAAACTCAAATTCATGAAATCAAGCCACATCAGTATCGTAGCGGTTATCGAATTGAGCTTTTCTTCACCTTCAAACAAAACGTTAAATGTTTGAAAAACATTTACAATGTTCCGTAGATCAAAATGGTGCCACAACTCACAAGGACTCAATGCACGCTCCGCTAATTTAACAAAACATTGTAGCAGCTTTACTGCTAGCTATATACACTTGCCAAATTTCAAAGCTATAGTGCATGCTTATCTCTATATATTAGTTTTTTTACCGGTAAATTATGTTTGATTTACTGACTGGGATTCGTTTAAAAACATTTACCACCGAAATTTACCGAGTTTTATCTCTAAATTTATCTACAAATGGTTTAAATGCAAACCGATTGTTTTAATTGTTTTTAGTTTCAGAAACCAGTTAAATTCAACTATTAACATAGGATTTATTTCTTTGATATAAATAAACTAAATATTTAGATCTACCAGCTTTACCTATCTAATTTATTCTGTAAAAGGCTATACGAAAATTAAAAAAACACGTTGGTATTAGCTGTTTCAAACAAACCACACGCTTTTAGTGCATTTTAAATTAACAAAGAGGTCTTTTTTGTATAATTACGTATTGAAATAATCTTAAAATTAAAGCTCTTTTAGTATATACTATACTACTTAATGCATTACTGATGCTAATAGCAACTGTTGTAGCACTAAATTAACTGCATTTGTACTGCGTTTATGTAATTGATCGGTTTTTAGACTATATTTAATCCATTAGGTCATATCTGTCCTTATCATAGGCTGAAGGCATACCTACGCCAGTCCTTTTTATTAGTTTTGCTTTTTTTAAGAAATCTTTTTTTTTCTCCAAATATTTTTATTTATAATCACTCTTTACTTCTTTCGTCATTTTGCTTCTGAGTAACTTTCTTCTTGTTTAAGAATTATTAATGTAGACTGTGAAGTCGCATTTTTTAAAATAAATAGTAAATCATGTTAATCTCTGTCAAATATAGTGCTACATGTCGGTCAGATATTGTATCAAGTCAAGAATATTAAAATTTAAGAAATTTTAAATATATAATAAATATATATACAATAATTATATAGGCTATAATGTACTGTATGTACTCGTATATATTGCAGAATATTTTGTTTGACATAATAGTATATATTTAAAAACATTGTTCTGTGTCGCCCTGTGGAGTAATAGTTTGAACTTGAAATTATTTCTTGAGCATAGAACACAACCAGTATTTTTGTTTGAAGACAGGCCTTTTTAGAAGAACCTAAGAAAAGAATATTTTTTAAGCATTAAAAACTAATGCTTGACTTCTTACGTGAAAAGATTAAGGCACACCATTTTTAAGCATTATCAAACATTTCAATTCATGCTTTAATAGTGCAAAAACTAACTCATAGGCCCAAAGCGTAAACCATCGTAAACAAAAATCACAAGCAGCATGGGTTGTGGAAGTAGCACTTTGGTGGAGTCCAATATTCCACCAAAATATCCGAAGAACTCGCAGCAGCAACAACAGCAACAGCAGCTGCAGCAACAAGCGGTGAGCTATTTTTAACTCAAATTATTTTTAGCTATTCCATGACCCACAGCTTCTAGCCCAAAAACGGTAAATAGAACTAACAATTATCTGCTAGCACAGACAGCTGCGCGATTCACTTTGCCAGGTTCCGCCTCAAACTCAGACTCAAGCTGCTCCAGCTCAAGGAGCCCCGGCTTCAGACAAAACCGCCTCGAAGCCAACTGATCCCAACGTAATTCGTTTATTTGTACATTCACATTTTGTAGATATTTTTAACCTAAACCTTGAGTATATTTATTTTCTATCGCTGTCTTCATATGCTTTTGCTGCTTTTAATCTGAACTGGGTTCATTGTTTTAAAGAGGAGCTTAATTGCATTGTCTCTGTTTTCTAATAGCTTAAACAGACGAATGCTAAATGATCCAAAGATGAAAGAATATCAAGGGGAAACAACATGTATCTTTATAAAGAGTTTCATGGTGACACAATTTAGACTTTTAATGCACATTTAATTGGCTTTGCCTTAAACGCCTTTTATGTAACTCGATAGGTCCCAAACTGTCCGTCCCACAAAGCGAGTCATTTAGGATTCATCAAAAGAAAGTTGAGCCAGCAAACAGTGATGAGGATTGCCTCGCATTTGCACAGAACTGTTTAAAACGGGTCTAATTGTACCCCGAAGCCTAGCGTGAGCACACGTGATTGGAAACCTTTTTGTTAGTGCATGCACACCAACTTGATACTATAGCCATATTTCCGTGTTCACATTTTCTGCTTTTGCACGACTTCTGCTTCCGCTTCTTCTTCTGCCGCTTTTTCTGCTTCCGTTTCTTCTGCTTCCGCTTCTTCTGCTTCCGTTTCTTCTTCTTCCGATTTTTCTACTTCCGCTTCTTCTGCTTCCGTTTTTTCTTCTTCCGCTTCTTCTGCTTCCACTTCTTCTGCTTCCGTTTCTTCTTCTTCCGCTTCTTCTGCTTCCGCTTCTTCTGCTTCCGTTTCTTCTTCTTCCGCTTATTCTGCTTCCGCTTCTTCTGCTTCCACTTCTTCTGCTTCCGCTTCTTCTGCTTCCACTTCTTCTGCTTCCGCTTCTTCTGCTTCCGCTTCTTCTGCTTCCGTCTCTTCTTCTTCCGCTTATTCTACTTCCGCTTCTTCTGCTTCCGCTTCTTCTGCTTCCGCTTCTTCTGCTTCCACTTCTTCTGCTTCCGCTTCTTCTGCTTCCACTTCTTCTGCTTCCGCTTCTTCTGCTTCCACTTCTTCTGCTTCCACTTCTTCTGCTTCCGCTTCTTCTGCTTCCTCTCTTTTCTCTTGTGACTCTATCTTCTCAAAATTCCTCCTGGATAATGAGCTATTTTGACTCTAGAAAAGATGTTGATCATCAATCTTGATTTATTGAACTAAATTCTACCGAGCGGAACCAATATTAATTCAGCATCCAGCTCATTAAAATCTGGCATGTTGTTTATTTTAGCCAAGCAAGGCGGCCCTGGACAAGAGCACCCTGGTTCGCTACGTAGAAATTGAGAAAGAAATCAACCGTTTGGAAGCTATGAACGTTGTGCAACATCTGCAGATGAAATGGGAGGAGCTCAAGTCACTCGAGGATGATATTCGAAGGCTGACCGCTATTTTCCAATCGTGTCAGGAACAGGCGTAAGTATTTCTTGCTAAGAATAAAAATAAGACTAGTGACATCATTTTACAGGAAATCATACTGATCACACTGTATAACGTCATACTATATTAAGTGGCATTATCAGGTTCATAACCTTATAAAGTCGTCAAACTGGTGATATACAAGTGTTGGGCGGAGCCGGGTGGGTGCTATCCGGAGTAAGATGGGTGTTAGGCGGACTGGTTGGGTGCTAGGCGGATTGGGGTGGGTGCTAGGCGGATTGGGGTGGGTGCTAGGCGGATTGGGGTGGGTGCTAGGCGGATTGGTTGGGTGCTAGGCGGATTGGGGTGGGTGCTAGGCGGATTGGTTGGGTGCTAGGCGGAGTGGGGTGTGTGCTAGGCGGAGTGGGGTGGGTGCTATTAGAGCTATTAGAGGGTGGGTGCTAGGCGGAGTGGGTGGGTGCTAGGCAGAGTGGGGTGTGTGCTAGGCGGAGTGGGTGGGTGCTGCACAGAGCAGGGTGGAAAAACTTTGATGTCATGATAGTAAAAGTATTTAGAATCATTTTTTAATTATCTCATAACTCAGGATCTATGTAGTTGAGTGCTTATCCCAAATTATTTTCTTGCAGCCTGAAAGAGAAGAAAGACGTTGACAACATGCAGGAGCCGAGCGTTCGAGCCTTCTTCGCCGATCAAAACTCGTTTGACGCCCGTCTATCCAAAGAGCAGGAAGAGTTTATTGCCGCTTTGAATAAGCAGGAAGTTGCTCAGAAAGAGCTTGAAGAGGCTTCTAGCCAACGCGAGAGCGCCAAAGTTGTAGTTAAGGAGCTGCACATGCAGGCTGAAGAGCTGCAGAAGCTCTACAAAGAGCAGGACCAGATATTGGGTGAGATGGGAACGATAGCTAGTGAATATTGACTGGGAGTATTGGTCGTGGACTCGTGAGGTTAATTATGCAAGGAACGTACGAGCTAGAGCGCTCTATAAATGGTTGATGTTTGGCTTAAATGATTGGGGTTAGTGAATTAAATTAGCTGACTCTGTCAGGGACGGTGACTTAAATTGGCTGGTGGAGGGGCGGTGGGCTAAATTGGCTGATGGAGGGCTGGTGGGCTAAATTGGCTGATAGAGGGGTGGTGGGCTAAATTTGCTAGTGGAGGGGTGGTGGGCTAAATTGGCTGATAGAGGGGTGGTGGGCTAAATTGGCTGGTGGAGGGGTGGTGGGCTAAATTTGCTAGTGGAGGGATGGTGGGTTAAATTGGCTGGTGGAGGGGTGGTGGGCTAAATTGGCTGGTGGAGGGGTGGTGGGCTAAATTGGCTGGTGGAGGGGTGGTGGGCTAAATTGGCTGGTGGAGGGGTGGTGGGCTAAATTGGCTGGTGGAGGGGTGGTGGGCTAAATTGGCTGGTGGAGGGGTGGTGGGCTAAATTGGCTGGTGGAGGGGTGGTGGGCTAAATTGGCTGGTAGAGGGGTGGTGGGCTAAATTTACTAGGAGGGGTTAGTGGATTAAATTTGGCTCGTGGAGGGTCGGTGGGTTAGATTGGTTGGTGGAAGGGTGCTAAAAGTAATATCTAATTTTTGTAATTTAATAGCCTTTGAAGAACTAACTGCATTGAGATTATTTAAGTAGCTAATCTAATTATTTTACACTCCAACGTACACCTTCGTGAAATTTCGCAGCCACAATCTTCGACAGCAAGTACGGCAGCGACCAGGAATACCGGTTGGAACGCGAGCACGACGTCACGTGCGAGAAGCAGCAGCGAATCTCGGCGGCCAAAGCTCGCTGGCAAGCGGCCAGGCTGCTGGTGCAGCATGCTCACTCTCAACTGGGCTACGCTGTGCAGCGATGGGATTACATATGCCGCATTCCTGCAGTGTGAGCGAGCCTATTGCTTACTGTTGGGTTCATAGTTCAAGAGTTTAGTTAGGCCCCGCTAAATCCGCTCCCTCCCCTATGATCCGCCCTGGCCCCTATCCCCTCTCATCCACTTTCTCCCCTCTGATCCCCTCTCATCTGCTCCCTCCCCGCTTATCTCCTCTCATCCGCTCTCTCCCCTCTCATCCGCTCCCTCCCCGCTTATCCGCTCCCTCCCCTCTCGACCGCTCCCTCCCCTCTCATCCGCTCCCTCCCCTCTCATCCGCTCTCTCCCCTCTCATCCGCTCTCTCCCCTCTCATCCGCTCCCTCCCCGCTCATCCGCTCCCTCCCCTCTCATCCGCTCTCTCCCCGCTTATCCACTCCCTCCCGTCTCATCCGCTCCCTCCCCGCTTATCCACTCACTCCCCTCTCATCCGCTCCCTCCCCTCTCATCCGCTCCCTCCCCTCTCATCCGCTCTCTCCCCTCTCGACCGCTCCCTCCCCTCTCATCCGCTCCCTACCTTCTGATTCTCTCTCCTTGAAACTTGAATCAAACTACTTTCACCACGCTGCACCTCAAATCCCAACTGATGAGTCCTGCAGCCAACTGTAATCCCAACCATTCGCTTTCAGAGACAAAAGCCTATCAAAAGAGACACTTGCCAGGTTGTGTGAATAAATGCAGTTATAGATTTCCTATAAAGGTTTACCGATAAATCTCGCATGATGAACGTTTTAATCAAAATCCAGCAATATGGCATTTTTTCTTTTGCTTTTACAATCTTTTGGAAAGGAACTAAGTCTATCGGATTACATATACTTTTGGCCGTTATGTGCCTGGCCTCGTGAAGTGTGTATTTTAATTTTATAATAGTTTTGATAACGAACTTTCCGGATTGTTTTGTTTAAATTTCACAAATGAAACAAAAACAATATCGCAGCAAAAAAGTGGAGCAGACACCGGATCAGCAGTTGCTGGAGCTCAGCCTTGACGGCTTGGACAGAAATTTAAGGAGTCTGCAATTCCGTCGATGGTTGGTTTGTTTAAATTCGACATTGAATTGTCGTTAAAGCAATAAAACAAAAATGGCGGCAATTCAATCACGTTGCAAGCTTCAATTAGCTGTCTTTTACACGAAAAGGAAATGCATATCATGCACTCACCAGTGCTGTAATACTGACACCAATACAAACCTCTACCGGCGCAGCACTTCGAGATTATTGAAATCTATTTGAAGGCCGAATTTCGATTTAAGATATTTTCTTAGCACTTCTTGACTAAATGCATTAGCACTGGAATAGTTGAGCTTTCAAAAACGTTAAACGAAATGAATTAATTATTCAATGGCAGCATGATTCATTACCTCCGATCGAACACAACCCATCTCAGGAACAGCCAGATGCGCTACGGCATAGCAACAGAAGTTCGCAACTACCTGATCGCCGCCAGCACAAATCTGCGCAACAGTCAGGGCTACCTGAAGGGTATCGATTTTCCTTATTGCAAAACTGACGAAGTAAGCACAACATTTATACCAAACATTTTTATAATTATCTATGCGTGTGCCCATTCTGCTAGTAAAAAAAACAATTATTTAATTTATCATTCAGGTGAGTACGTTGGAGCGAGCTACCAACAACATTTACGGCGACATGGCTACAACTGAGCGGCATCAGCATGCTATGAACGTTTTCCGGTCAACATTCCAGCGGTCTCACGCCCTATTGCAGTGGTTTGATGTTGTACGTTTATTAAATTGTACATAGGGTAGAGAGGAAAGCTTGAGTGTACATATACATATTGGGGTAGAGAGGAAATCTGGAGTGTACATAGCCATAGAGGGGTACAGAGGAAAGCTGGAGTGTACATTGCCATAGAGGGGTAGAGAGGAAAGCTGAAGTGTACATTGCCATAGATGGGTAGAGAGGAAAGCTGGAGTGTACATAACCATAGAGGGGTAGAGAGGAAAGCTGAAGTGTACATTGCCATAGATGGGTAGAGAGGAAAGCTGAAGTTTACATAGCCATAGAGGTGTAGAGAGGAAAGCTGGAGTGTACATTGCCATAGATGGGTAGAGAGGAAAGCTGGAGTGTACATAGCCATAGAGGGGTAGAGAGGAAAGCTGAAGTGTACATTGCCATAGAGGTGTAGAGAGGAAAGCTGGAGTGTACATTGCCATGGATGAGTAGAGAGGAAAGCTGGACTGTACATGGCCATAGAGGATAAATGCTACGTAGCTGCGAGGTACCTTAAATAGACGTATTTATTCAATTCTGAAGGTAAAAGTCTGTTCCGAAACAGTCGAATAACTACAACAAGTCCGCTAAACATTTTTTCAGGTCATCGACAAGACAATCGACCGCGACCTCCGGATGGCCATAGAAGAGCTGTTTGCTAAAAAGCGCGAACTGCGGATCGAACGAGTGCGCCTCATCCGAGAGAAGCTGGTTGAGCTGTTCGGTGCTGAGGAGGCCGCGGCTGCCGGCTTAGACGAAGGTGAGACAAGCCTGTCTCTTTTGTTTTAATTTATGATCGAAAATAAAAGTAAATACTTCTTTTATTTATTGTGAAACGAAAAATGTAAAGAGATTGTTTGTTAAATAATTTTCAGCCGACCTGCAGCTTGATGAGGGTAAATATTATATTAAAGTGTACTTTTAGCACGTATAATTACGTAATTATTAAAAGGTAAATATTATTGATTTGGTCCAATTGATTCCTGGTTTGTCATTAGCCAAACAATTTTCGGTAATTATCTTTTTATAAACAATTAGAAATGTCATTGACAACTGTAGTAGATCTTGCCATAGACAAATTGGCGATAGAGAATTCCGATTTCTCGAGAGCATGCTAAATGCATTAGCGATATAACAAATATACGCTCCAATTACCTAGCTATGATCCAGCCCATTTCTAAGAAAATAGAAGTTTTTATGATTTTATGACACTGTAGCCATGCATTGTACACAAATTGTATTTGATGCCACACAAAGTAGTAGCACTGTAATTTAATTAACTAATTGCATAATTGATTGCATCATCTATTGCAAGTTCGAACAGGGACACTACATCTTACTATTAGTAGTACCGATTAAAGCACTGCGTTTGCAATTTTTGATGGATAGATATCGCTAAACTATTTAGCGTTCTTTCGAGATCCCATCAGCTGGACGGGAGGACCGAATTCTTTAAATCTAAAGATCTAGAAATCTAGAGAATGTCTATGGGGCATCAGATCTCTAAGGGTAGTGGGTGTCGTACAGATGTCTAGAGAATGTCATACAAATCTTTAGAGGGTTTCGTATAGATATCTAGAGGGTGTCGTATAGGCATCTAGAGGGTGTCGTATAGGCATCTAGAGGGTGTCGTATAGGTATCTAGAGGGTGTCGTATAGGTATCTAGAGGGTGTCGTATAGGTATCTAGAGGGTGTCGTATAGGTATCTAGAGGTTGTTTTATATATATCTAGAGGGTGTTTTATATATGTCTAGAGGGTGTCGTATAGGTATCTAGAGGGTGTCGTATAGATATCTAGAGGGTGTCGTATAGGTATCTAGAGGGTGTTTTATATATATCTACAGGGCGTTGTATAGATATCCAGAGGTTGTCGTATAGATATCTAGAGGGTGTCGTATAGATATCTAGAGGGTGTCGTATAGATATCTACAGGGCGTTGTATAGATATCCAGAGGTTGTCGTATAGATATCTAGAGGGTGTCGTATAGATATCTAGAGGGTGTCGTATAGATATCTAGAGGGTGTCGTATAGATATCCAGAGGTTTTCGTATAGATATCTAGAGGGTGTCGTATAGATATCCAGAGGTTGTCGTATAGATATCTAGAGGGTGTCGTATAGATATCCAGAGGTTGTCGTATAGATATCTAGAGGGTGTCGTATAGATATCCAGAGGTTGTCGTATAGATATCTAGAGGGTGTCGTATAGATATCCAGAGGTTGTCGTATAGATATCTAGAGGGTGTCGTATAGATATCCAGAGGTTTTCGTATAGATATCTAGAGGGTGTCGTATAGGTATCTAGAGGGTGTTTTATATATATCTACAGGGCGTTGTATAGATATCCAGAGGTTGTCGTATAGATATCTAGAGGGTGTCGTATAGATATCTAGAGGGTGTCGTATAGATATCTACAGGGCGTTGTATAGATATCCAGAGGTTGTCGTATAGATATCTAGAGGGTGTCGTATAGATATCTAGAGGGTGTCGTATAGATATCTAGAGGGTGTCGTATAGATATCCAGAGGTTGTCGTATAGATATCTAGAGGGTATCGTATGGGTATCTAGAGGGTGCTTTATATATATCTAGAGGGCGTCGTATAGATATCTAGAGGGTGTCATATAGGTATCTAGAAGGTGTCGTATAGGTATCTAGAAGGTGTTTTATATATATCTAGAGGTTATCGTATAGATATCTAGAGGGTGTCGTATAGGTATCTAGAGGGTGTCGTATAGATATCCAGACGTTATCGTATAGATATCTTGAGGTTGTCTTATAGATATCTAGAGGGTATCGTATAGATATCTAGAGGGTGTCGTATAGGTATCTAGAGGGTGTCGTATAGATATCCAGACGTTATCGTATAGATATCTTGAGGTTGTCTTATAGATATCTAGAGGGTATCGTATAGATATCTAGAGAGTGTCGTATGGATCTCTGGGTGTAAAGCCTATCTCTAGAGGTTTCTAATGGATCTCTAGAAAATTCCGCTTCCAGATGTACATGTAACAAACTCTACACAGCTCCTGTCATTCAATAGGCATTCATGTCTCAAATTTGAAGTGCATATTCCCATATTAAATCAATAGCAACTTCATAACAAGAAGCAGGTAGGCAGGTATGAGACTTCATCTCATATCTGTGGCTAAAATCAATCTGCACTATACAGTACGCCAGCAGCGCAAGTTCTAAATGCATATCCACACATATTTGCCAAGCCTACTGTGTCAACAATACGACTTTGCCATGAAGTCACAGCAGCATGCAGAGCTCTAGCATTGCGTTCCTCTCTCTGGTGTAAAGTCAAAAAGGGAGGGAGAGCATCGAGAAAAGGGCTTTTGTCCCCTAAAAGCTGTCTGAACTAACGGCAGACATTGAATTGTTCCCATATGCAAAGCTGCTCAGGCAGGCACTTCGCAATCAATTCTACCTGTCTAGTATTTTATTGTTGTACCAAACTCATGCCCAACTAATTGGTTGCCATTGACAACAGCTTCTGCTGCTGCTGCGTGTGGCCCAGCAAAGCTGTTAGGAATTAGGGCAAAATTATATGTAGCTTAATACAGAGCAAGAGCTGTGACAGCTATAACCCAGCTATGCCTGACTATTAAATCATAATTATAGCTTTGAAACAATAAATTATCCAAATGTGATCTGTTTTACGATTTTTTTTCGCGATTTTTTAGTACACCTAACAAAGTGTTTCTATATCTAGAAATAAAATTTGGCTACTTTTGTTCTTGGAATGTATGAATTGGAGCCTGTTAATTATAAACTATATCTATATTGATCCCATGTACAATACAGCCTACTGAACAAAAAATTAGTGAAAGAGCATTTTAATTTGCTCGAAATCTTGATCTTTTCGTTGAAAAAATGTATTATTATAATTTTTGTTTCCAATCCTAAAATACAATAGATTGTTGGAGTGTATACTACTAACGATGAAATTTTAGTTAGTAGTTTGTACGCTTCTTAGTAGAATAATTTAAACAAAATATAAGAGACTGTTTTATTTAAATTGAATTATTTCACACCCACGCAGACGGGAATCTCACGGATGCCAGGCGTCTGCAAGAGCAGCTGTCCAAGGTCAACGAGGAGGAGCTGAAAAAGCAGCTGGAGAATGTGAAGATTGTTCAACCAGAGAAAGTCCAACAGTCCAAGGAACAGGAGGCCGCTGTTGAAGCAGCCGCGGCTGCTGCGGATGGCGACTCGAAGTCCGCTGATGCCGACGAAAAAGCGCCGAAGGTTGAGGCGGTGCCGCTGAAGGAGCTGGCGCCACCGCCCAGCGAGGACCAGCTGTTTGGTGCGGGGGCTTTGATATTGCATTTTACAGTGGTCCACCGTTTGACTGGGGAATTCTGCTCCGTTTGACTGGGGAATTCTGCTCCGTTTGACTGGGGAATTCTGCTCCGTTTGACTGGGGAATTCTGCTCCGTTTGACTGGGGAATTCTGCTCCGTTTGACTGGAGAAAATTACTCCGTTTGACTGGAGAAAATTACTCCGTTTGACTGGGGAATTCTACACTGTTTGACTGGGAAATTCTGCTCCGTTTGACTGGGGAATTCTACTCCGTTTGACTAGGGAATTCTACTCCGTTTGACTGGGGAATTCTACACTGTTTGACTGGGAAATTCTGCTCCGTTTGACTGGGGAATTCTACTCCGTTTGACTACGGAATTCTACTCCGTTTGACTGGAGAATTCTACTCCGTTTGACTGGGGAATTCACCTCCGTTTGACTGGGGAATTCTGCTCCGTTTGACTGGGGAATTCACCTCCGTTTGACTGGGGAATTTTGCTCCGTTTGACTGGGGAATTCTGCTCCGTTTGACTGGGGAATTCACCTCCGTTTGACTGGGGAATTCACCTCCGTTTGACTGGGGAATTTTGCTCCGTTTGACTGGGGAATTCTACTCCATTTGACTGGGGAATTCTACTCCGTTTGACTGACGAATTCTCCTCCGTTTGACTGGGGAATTCACCTCCGTTTGACTGGGGAATTTTGCTCCGTTTGACTGGGGAATTCTACTCCATTTGACTGGGGAATTCTACTCCGTTTGACTGACGAATTCTCCTCCGTTTGACTGGGGAATTCACTTCGTTTGACTGGGGAATTTTACTCCGTTTGACTGAGGAATTCTACTCCGTTTGACTGGGGAATTCTTATTCCGTTTGACTCACGAAATCTACTCCGTTTGACTGGGGAGTTCTCTTCCGTTTGACTGAGGAATTCTACTCCGTTTGACTGGGGAATTCTCCTCCGTTTGACTGGGGAGTACGTTCTTCTCTTTCACCTGGAAATTCTACTCTGTTTGAACCGGGAATTCTCGATCAGTTGGACTTGAAATTTTTTCCCTGTTTTGTTTGATTTAGTATACTGATATTCTCTGTCTGACTAAGGAATTCCCCTGTATTCTCGTCCGTTTGCTTTGATTCTCTGTCTCACCGAAGAATTCTGTGCACTTTACCATGCATGTACTTTTCGCAATGGGAATTTTTTACTTCCGTAGAGTAATGTTTTGTTCAATAATTTTTCGTCTTTTTGGATGAAATTTTACCCAGATTAAATAACTGTCAGTTCTAAATATAGTTCCCTTAATCTCCAACAGGCGACATCGACTCAATCAAGAAGCAATACGAGATCGACATGGAGGAATTTCAACGCGCCCAGGATGTCAACAGGGCCCGCGTGGAGCAGGGGCTGCAGGTAAAGATAATTTATTTTGTCATGTTTTATACAAAATGATAAGTCTCGATAAATTTTTATGATAACAATGTTGAATCGCTTCCGTAAACTATGAATATCGTCAAATACGAGTAAATTTTTGGCGCTAATTTAAATTAACTATAACTTTCCAGGAAAAACTGGCAGCGAGAAAGTCGCGCAAGGCGCGTAAAATGGCCCAACAAGAGCAGACGGAGAAGCTGTTGGAAGAGAGCGCCAGTGCTTAATCACACAGGAAAGTTGTTTGTTTTTTTTTAGAGTTTAACTGACCAGTAGCAATCCGTTTGGTTGGCAACTCGCATGACTAAATTAAATTTTTATAAGACTTGTCACATCTGAAGTTTTAACCGCAATACCCCTTTATCTGCTGAACAGTCATAAGTTACCTGCAATCTATCTATAATTATCAAAGTTATAATTACATTTATTAATTTGCTGTACTTTATGGCTTTTCTTTATCTAATTATTTTCAACTGCTAATGGTAGCTGTGATTTTGTTTTTTTGTCGACGACAATTTGCTGCAATATTTTTTGAAGATTTTTTCTTGTTGAAATTTCACTTTAAAGCCGAAACTCCACATGACATTGAGTTTAAGAAATAATATTTATAGCTGTGCAATACTTATTTATATCGCTTCTACTAATCAGTCCTTATCAGTCAGCTATAGTGCAGACACAATAAATATATTTCTTTTGTTAAACTGCTATCAGTTCCAAAGATCTAAATAAATAATATTTATTTTTAACCAAGCTAAAGAGAAATAATCTCTACTTTATATAATATCATTTTCTATGGAAACCAACTAGCAATGCTTTAAATAATGTTCTTTATCCAAACATACTACTGAATATATGCAATAAGTAGTCTAGTGTACAGGGCAAAAAATCAAGCTTAAAACAGGAGGCCTTCCAGATCTGTAAAAAGTAAAAGGAAGATCGTGCGATTTATTTGCATACGGTGAATTAAACAGCTTACAATTGCCAAATAAATATGATAAAGTAAGAAAGTATAAAGAAATTAGTGTACACACGGAGTGTGCACAAATTGTGTAAGCCGTGTGTTAATGGTAACTAAAATGCAATGAGAAAATTAATTAGATTAGATGTAATGAAATTAATTCCAAAAAACCAGAAAACACCAGTTTTAGTAAACTTTCCATATAGCTCTACTACTAGTAGTGTAGTTCGCAATAAAAATCTGATTGATTTTATACATGTTATTTATAACATGTTATACAGATTAAGTTTGCCTGACTGGCAGCGGGTGTCCTTCCGTATTGAAGACCCATTGAGCTGAGGAGAAATAGTCGCGGTCTGAGAATATCAGATAGAGGTACTTGAGCGTCTCAGCTAGAAAGTAGCTGGGCTGCAGGTCACCAACAGGCGGCCTCGCCGAGTAGACGTCCGACAGAATGGCGAATCCGCCAGTTGAAACTATTCGAGAGTACCGCTCCAGAGCTTCAACCGTTTCCCAGGCCCAGTCGCGGTAGCGCTGGTCTCCCGTGATGCGCCACAGGTGAAAATAGGATTCCACTGTCTCTGGGCGGAGCATGTGGGTCTGCGGGATTGGTGCGGCAGTTCTGAGTGTACATTTGTACTGTTTGGGTGAATCAGTCAGTCAGTTAGTTAGTTAGTTAGCTAGTTAGTTAGTTAGTTAGTCAGTTAGTTAGTTAGTTAGTTAGTTAGTTAGTTAGTTAGTTAGTTAGTCAGTTAGTTAGTTAGTTAGTTAGTTATTTAGTTAGTTAGTTAGTTAGTTAGTCAGTTAGTTAGTCAGTTAGTTAGTTAGTTGGTTAGTTAGTTAGTTGGTTAGTTAGTTAGTTAGTTAGTTAGTTAGTTAGTTAGTTAGTTAGCTAGCTAGTTAGTTAGTTAGTTAGTTAGTTAGTTAGTTAGTCAGTTAGTCAGTTAGTCAGTTAGTTAGTTAGTTAGTTAGTTAGTCAGTTAGTTAGTTAGTTAGTTAGTTAGTTAGTTAGTTAGTTAGTTAGTTAGTTAGTCAGTTAGTTAGTCAGTTAGTTAGTTAGTTAGTTAGTTAGTTAGTTATTTAGTTAGTTAGTTAGTTAGTTAGTTAGTTAGTCAGTTAGTTAGTTGGTTAGTTAGTTAGTTAGTCAGTTAGTTAGTCAGTTAGTTAGTTATTTAGTTAGTTAGTTAGTTAGTTAGTTAGTTAGTTAGTTAGTCAGTTAGTTAGTCAGTTAGTTAGTTAGTTGGTTAGTTAGTTAGTTGGTTAGTTAGTTAGTTAGTTAGTTAGTTAGTTAGTTAGTTAGTTAGCTAGTTAGTTAGTTAGTTAGTTAGTTAGTTAGTTAGTTAGTCAGTTAGTTAGTCAGTCAGTTAGTTAGTTAGTCAGTCAGTTAGTTAGTTAGGAGTGTAAAGCGACGCTGACTTTATAATTGACAGTTATGTATATACTGTCTGAGCCTTCAGGATCTCAGACTCTGCTATTGACTGCTGTGTAAAATCGAACCTTATCCTCAGGCCGAATCGCCACAGCCTCCACATTATTATCGAACTCAAAGGCCTCAGGCCCGAGGCCGACAGCTGATCTTCTGTAAGCCTCTCGGCAAGTTCGCGTCAGTTCAACACCGATTGAAAGCCATCTCCGTCTGGTCCGTTCAGAGTCGAGCTGACGACCTCCAGCGGCGCAGCTGGGCGTGGCGTTGGCGGCTAAAGCGAACAGCCCGCCCGCAAAGCACGCCAGATGCTCCATCCGATTATCAACAGGTCGACCGTCTTTCAGAGGGGCCAAGTAAAGAAATTTGCCGCTGCCGGTGCTGCGACGAAGCAGGCCGCCGTGCTCAATGGCTCTGGCCGCGTCCAGGAAAAGACGGCATGACTCAGTGTCGGTGCCGTTCGTGCGGAGCCACTCCTTGATTGATTGGACCGGAGAATGTTGTTGGTATCATTTGAAAAGTCAGGACGACAAGAGGGAAAAAAGTATTGATGCTATTTTTAGAACAGATGATGTGACGAAAAAGTATTGATGCTATTTTTAGAACATATGAGGTGGCGAAAAAGTTTAGATGCTATTTTTAGAACAGATAAGGTGACAAGAGAAGTATTGATGCTATTTTTAGAACAGATCGATAGGGTGACGAGCGAAAAATCGATGCTATTTGTAGAGAAAATGCTAACCTTAAGCAGATACTCGTAAAACGAATCGCCTAACGAGCCGAGAGAAGCCTCCTGAACAGCCAGTTTATCGGGCCTACCCGAATGCACAAAATTCGGATAAAGGCCACCATAGGGTCGAGGCGCCATACCGATGGCGTGACGAGCCCGGCGCGCGGCGTCAGCATAGACGCGATCCCCGGTGAGCTCGCTGAGCAGCGAGAATTCCAGCTGAAGGCTGCCAGCCTCAGCCAGCACTGAGCAGCCGAACGGAGCCCACGGATGGTCGGCGGCCGCGCCAGTCCGCAGATTGACGAGGGACCTCGGCAGGCCGGACGGCGTGGCGAAGGCGGGCAGCAGCCTGCTGGCAAGGCCCGTCGCCTTTGCAACAAAGCGCCGATCGCCAGTCAGGAAGTAGGCGGACAAGAGGCCACCAAGAAAGCGGATGTTCATCTCGAACACGGATACGGTTGCGTCCTGAGAGAGTGGGAGTGGCGCACATAAAATAGTCACGCCATGAATGCGCGCTGCGTGAGAATGTTCGATAACGCTCACAAGTTGATTGCTTGCAGCTAGCTTGATTTATGACTCCGCGAGTGAGCAGATGAGAACGATTTTTCCTACCATGAGGATGACTGAGAAAATGAGTGAATATATTAATATATTAAATCGAAGCCTGAGAATTACAAAAAAGAGATAGATACCAAGTACGGACAGACAGGCAGACAGACACACACACAGACAGACAGACAGGCAGACAGACAGACAGACAGACAGACAGACAGACAGACAGACAGACAGACAGACAGACAGACAGACAGACAGACAGACAGACAGACAGACAGACAGACAGACAGACAGACAGACAGACAGACAGACAGACAGACAGACAGACCGACCGACAGACAGACAGGCAGACAGACAGACACGGACAGACAGACAGATACGGACAGACAGACAGACAGACAGACAGACAGACCGACCGACAGACAGACAGAGACAGACAGACAGACACACAGACAGACCGACAGATAGACAGACAGACACGGACAGACAGACAGACAGACAGACAGACCGACAGACAGACAGATACACAGACAGACAGACAGACACACAGACAGACAGACAGACACACAGACAGACAGACAGACACACAGACAGACAGACAGACAGACAGACAGACAGACACACAGACAGACAGACACACCTGGTCAAAGCTGAGCTCATTCAGGGTCCACTCAGCCGCAGCGCTGAACTCCTCTGTCAGGCCGGCCATCCACAGCGAGTCCAGCGAGTCGATCGCGCTGGCGCCGAGCCTGGCAGCGCCGCCCAGCAGATCGGCGTCCCCGGCACCGGGTCCTGCCGGCGCCCCTCCAATCGGGCGCAACTCGTTGGCGCCGCGAGCGTAGCGCCAATAGGCGCGCCAAGCCGAGCGAAGCATGGCGCGCACGCGACGGCGCATTGAACGAACTGTGGCGTTGTTCAAATCGGCGCCAGTGTCGGGCCCGGGAGGACTGAGCGCCGCCGATCGAAAGACTGCCGGATAGCGGGCGGCCGCGAGGAGTCGCGAGAAAGCCGCCTGACTGGTCTGAGGAGGTCCGAAAAAAACCTTTTGTTTAACTGAGACCGACATTTCAGGATCAACGATTTTGGTTAAAACTTCATTTCAATTGCGATTTTCAACAAGATTTCAGTGCGATTTTCCCACCTGAGCGTTGACTCGCAGTGCTCCAGCCTCGGCAGCTGCAGACATCAGACGCCGACGCAGCCTCGCCGTCGCCAGCGCCAGCCGGTGGTCGGCCTCAGCCCCGGCAAAGATCGCCGCCCTGTCGCTCAGTAGATGAGGGTCGGGCTCGATCGGGCCCAGTCCGTGACGGTCGCTGATTTGGCCGGGAAAGTGCAGCCTGCCACCTGGATGCTGGCTGTGCAGCGGCGCTATGGAGAGGATCAAGGACAGGAGGCTGATGCAGAGCACGGTGACTAGGGCCAGTCTTGACAGGGGGATCGCCTGACGAGATGCTGACGGTAGTCGCATTTTTGCACAACCAGCTAGATTTTGCACAGGAGCATTTATAAAAACTGTGTTATTTCTCTTACATGTCTACTGACAATAGAAGAGTACAATGCTATAGAAAAATATTTTATAAGCATGTAAGTAAGAAAATCATTTAATTGTTTTAATAAAGTACTTAGTTTGTTAGACAAATCAAAATTTTTAGATAATGTTAATAATATTAATAATGTTTAAAATGTTATAAATAATGTTTAATACTGTTAATTAGATTAAAAACCTCATCAAAACTTCATTTTCTATTTATTAATCAAAGCTGACTAAGTAAAAGATGTTGTCAGAAGATGGGTCTTAAAATTGATTAATCTAAATTGGAACAAACAATATACAAATGACAATGTTGAAATTTTTGTATGATATACCTGTGGTATAATTTGGAACAAAAATGCTCTAGATAATAGTAATTAAACATAGTACATGTAGATAAACTGCAAGGTTGTATTTTATTATAAATAAAACTTTTGTATATAATGGCTAAAGTGTTAGGCTAAATTAAGTCCTGATATCAATTAGTGACACATCTATTGTGTATTAGTAATTAAACTCATGCATTTAGCTAGTATGTAATATCCCTAATACATACTCATTTTTAAATGAAATCTATGTATAAAAATATCATGTATAAACAGATAATTAATTAAAATGCATGTAGTATACATTTTAGCTGTATGCTCACATTAGGTTTTGGATTGTAATTACTAATTAATGACAAAAGTATTTATGAACAAAATGAACAAATTTTGTACAAAATGGAATATAATTTATTAAACATAAAATATGAGCAGTATTGTATATTTTCTAGTGCTTTTCAGTTTCTGGAGGATACTTGGTATAATTAGCATGGTTTCTGATATAAAGAACATTTTTCCAAAAGCAAGACTTTCAACTTTAGTCTCAAACATGAAAAAAAGTACCATATTGAAAAAATCATGTTTATTAAGGCCAAAGTTAAATGCTATGAATAATCACAAGATTAGGACGAAAACATATCTTCAAAACAAAGAAAGTTTATTAATCTTTCAAAAGAAAATAGTGCCTCCTACCACCATGATACAGCCAACTCGCGCGCAGTTCAGGTCCGATGGACGGGTCGTTCTCAAATTCTGGGAGGAGCAAAAATTTTAACAATTTTCGGAACATTTACTATTGTTACTGCCGTATTGAAAATAATAGGACACTTTCATCTGTGAATAAAGATAATTTTTAGGTTGAAATTTATGTTGCAAAAGTGTTTTAAGTTGTCTTGCGGTATTAGGCGATATTAGGTGATGAAAAAATTCAAATTCAATCACTTCACCGATGTCCTAATTTTTGACACTATGATGTCTGTAGCTAAAAAAAGTTGTTGTTGTGTTGAAAACTTGCTATATTACATTTAAAATGAAAGCTTATATAAATTTAATTTAAGATTTTTTTTAAAGCTTAATAAACTGCACTATAAATGATTTTATAGACGCTTAACTGTACGCCTAGCATTTCCGGTGGGATAGCCTCTTCTCATTTCACAAAATGTATTTTTCAGCTGACGTCTAGAATGTGCGCTTAAAATGATACATTTTGATGCAGATAATTAGAAAAACATGTCTTATTATCTTTTTGTAAAAATTGTTATGAAATAGAGTACTATTGTTGATAAAAATAATTAAAAGCAACCATGCATCGCAATAAACTCCTACTTTGAAGCACAAAATAAATATCCTGTAACCACACTAGCATTCTCCATGGAGCACCTTTTGAGCTGAAAGTTTACACAGATATCGAGTAAAGTAAACTGAGCAAATGATTTTTTTTGTTTTTGAAAATACTTCAATTTGGCTATGTATCAGTTAGTTCATTGGACATATTTATTATATTTTTATTAGAATCCTTGTAACCAAGCTACAGAGAAACATGTGCAAAACTGGACCTTGAAATTTGACCTGAATGATCAGCAAATGTGTATCTCGAAATGATTTTTTTTTGTTTTCATCAAGTCATTCTATGCTAATTTTTTCTGAAGGGAAAGATACCATATATTTAAAGTCAATAGGGAAGCATTTAGACTTATTCAATAGTCATTAAAATTGCAACTATATCATTATAATATAGTAATAATATTATACATGTATTATATAGTAATCTTAACTTCTAAGATGCCCTTATAAATTTAAGTAAAGACAACAGGCCTTAATTAATTAATCAGCATTTTGAAGAAACTGACCTTATACAGATGGGCCCCAAGCTAAGAAATGAATGTAGAGCATATTTCGTGTAAGGTATAAAAATCAATTTATTATAATAATAAATACTCCTAATAAATTGGTTAAATTAGTTATTTACCTTGAATTAATTTAATTTAATAATTAAATATATAAATTTGTTTCACTTCTTACTGCATTTAAATAGAGTACCTCTCTACTATACTATAAAAGTATAGTAAAAGTATATGGTAAAAAAGTATAGTAAAAAATTTTCTTTGGTTTAATCCCAGCTTGCCTCAGTTTTTTAGTCTTAATACGAGCTAGATAGTAAGTGTTGATTAATTTGCTCCATCACCTTTTGCCACGGAAACAGCACATGTCGGACATGCAACACTCTTCCTGATCCCTGGATTCAAGATGACTGCTTCTGCTTCTTCAATGCTTGAAAACTGAGCTCATGGAGCTTTAGGTTATGCTGTCAGAGTGCTGCTGCCGGTGCTGTGTGTGTATGTGTGTGTCTTCTGCGGGTAGGTTCCCTGTCCCTCAGTTTAGCCACTGTTGTGGGCTAACTGGAGGAATTGCCGTTGTCGGTGCTGCAGGTGGCACTGCATGGTAGTATTGACGCTGTCAGTGACGCTGGCAAAGGCTTGGACGAAGCTAGGTGCCGTCATTGTCAGGAGGACATGCGTGTGCTGCTTAGACCAGTGCGCACATTCGACTGGACTCGTATCTGGTGCAGTCTGGTGTATTCACTGAGATTGTGTGGATCTGCCTCCTCGCATCACCTCAACCAGGCTCAATTTCTTTTGTAGAATTTTCGTGCGCTGCTTAACTGCATCTTGTGCCTGCTGAGTGATGCCAAGAATTGTGCCACACAATAATTTGGCCCATAAACTACTCGTATATTATACATATGTATGCACAGCACACACACACGCAGTTCATTCACATTAAACGTACTAGTTAATGGAATTCTCATCTCATGAGCTCTAGTCTATGGACAAACCTGAAATTACTAGAATATCTAGACAGATCTAAACTTCTTTGAGCAGCGCGCTGCGCTGCGAGCAAATACATGTAGATTCCTTAGCGCAACTAATTAATAGTGTAGTACAGTCTACAGCCTGAAGTAGCCTGTGTAAGATGCGGAGGGATGATTTTTGCATAGGAAGCCACTACGGTAAGGTTGATGGAACTATGGGGAGGTGAGAGATTCAAAGCGAGGGACGGAAGCCATGCATAGTTCGATCATAAGTTTGATTATTGCATGAGTCTGGGGATGCATTAACGAGAGGCAGACGAGAGCATAGAAATAAAGCGGGCTAAATATATTAATACACAAAATTACATGTACTAGCTAGTAATTTCAGAATGGTCAGCGACTCCTCCGATTTGTATCCGCGACCGCGTGCCCACAAATCCCCCGGCAGACCCTGTCGCAGTTGGTGGTTGTGCACAGAATACAATGTTAATTTTCGAGCTTCTCTGCAAAAAATGCGTGATGCACTCAAGATGTGTGCTATAGTCTACTTCTTTGATTGATGGCTGGGTTTTGCCTTTTCGCTTGTGATCATCAAAAGCTTGGGCGTCATTGCTACTGGTGTTTCAGTGTGCGCATTATGTCTGGTTATCATATTATGTGCATGTGCAGTGTCTTTTACCTACATTTTTGTTTGTCTCTGTTTCCTGCATGCTCTTTCGCATTTTTACACCTCGCACATCCTCATTTTTCTCAATTAACAAGTGAAATCTTTTCTTAAAGACTAATTGCTATTTTAGTTAAGCTAGTAGGTTTTTGGTATTTAAATAATTCAATTTTGTCTATTTTCCAAAAAGTTTCAAAAAATGAATTAATTAAAATAAATTTGAATTATTTTAGGTTAATTGGAGTAAAATGTCTAATAAGTAACTATGATTTTTTATTTTAAGTACATGTAGCTTTGGTATAAGTATTAATGTAATGAGTACTTAAAGTAAAATCAAGCAAGTTATAGTTTTCAGAAATTATGCTACAAATAATCAAATATATACTAGTATCTGAATTCCTTTATTAAGGAACATGCAGTCGATATTAAATCCACAATGTGCTTTTTGGTGTTCCCTGACTTTTTCTATTATTAGTTAGATTTTATTATATTTAAAGTAAAAATGAACAATTCTATTCAAGGTAAAAATGAACATTCTTTATTTGTCGAATCATCTTGCCTTTGAAAAGATACATAGTGAAAACTTGATTTTTAATTCAACCTTTCAAGACTTATTTAGACTTCTCAATTCAGTGATTAGTTAAACTGATCGAAGTTCTTTCGAGTGCATGCTATAATAATTTCGCACTTTTTCGCACACGATAATTTTAAATGTCTGGGATTTGGAGCAGAGTAACAAAATGCTGTGCTCAAAAACATTTCCTTTGTCAATTTCTTGTTCTTTTATTTTTGCAAAAGAAATTTAACTGCATATTTAAAATAAAAATGGAAGAAAATTTTATTTTCTCTTTAATATTTTTGTCGTTTATTTTCCGCAACAAAGAATAACAAATAGCCTTGATTTCTTCTCAATTTCAAGTTTTCTTGTGGTTTTAGTAGCAGCTTCTTACAGAAATTGTCAAAAGAATTTTTTTTGTACGATTATTGGTCGATGTATAAACTTTTTTTGCAATAACAAAAAGCTGTGACCTAGCTTTGAGAACGACCCAGACGGTCGACACGATAAATTTGAAAACGTGCGCGCTACGACTGTACGTCAAACAGCTGGCGCAGTCTTTTATCGTTGTTAACGAAATTTAAATGCAAGTACATACATGTGTAAATCAGCTTGTGTGCAATCAGCAATAAAATTGATTAAATGATTTCGTAACCATATCTTCAGCAGGATTTTTTACTCTCTTTTAAATAAACTTTTAATTTTTTCTCATAATGGTTCAACTACTTCAAAACGACGCGCCGTCACCGCAAAGACCGATCTGGTAAAACGTGATCGAGCTGCATGCCTAAGTGTCTTACGACAGCCTGCTACGCGCTGCCTTCAAAATTGGCGATGAGCGACTTACAGTTTTAACTTACTCTCAAGAACCGCTTACTCCATCGCCGCATACAAAGGTCAAGTTCTAAAACTGCAGACTGTACTACACTACGTTGCGCCCCCGTCAGCAACTCAAGGACTTCTACTAGTCTAGTCTAGAAGTCCTTGCAGCAACTGAAGTTAGAGGTTTACATGCAATGAGCCGTACTGCTCACAATTGGTACCGGAGTTGATGCCGCAGACATTTTTCGGCGTGGGCTGGCACGTTACTCGGCATATCATAGTAAATGTACATATAGTACAACCAAAAAACATAAATTAATTTTGCAGCTTGATAGATAGTGCATGGTGTATCTTCTTAAAATTTGTCAAGCAAAATTAAATATTTTAAAAGAGTACACAGAAAATTTTGCTAAGAAAAAATCGTATACTTCTTTTAAAATAGGTAGAACCTATTTGTTAAAGTAATTGATTATTACAGCAAACTTATTAAATTTAGTATTTTCTACGAACGTCGACTGACCATTTGGCAAGTTTTATAAACCCAAATGCAAGCCAAGCTTGAGCCCATGACCGCAATGAGGTATCCTTTTCTGTTTATCCAGTACATGCATTGTATGATTAACTGTCTTTTGGTAGTGAGAGTAATGTCTCGCTATTTTTTTTTCAGAATCAATTTGCTTAGCTGTGGGTATTTGGTCTAATATTTATGCTTAACAAACAGCCAATGCCAATATAGCATAGGTAATAATGCAATATGTAACTAGGTGTAATTGCCTTGCAAGCTTGCTGTCTATAAATATTAGTATATTTTTTTATTTTAAAAGTCTTTTTAGTCACTTCTGAAAAATTAAGGTTTATTTTACTCATGTAGCTGCAGCATTACATTGTAATCTTACAATCATTGAATCATAGTATGTTTGTATCAATTTTTGTATAAAAAACTTATGGTTATTTTATTTTGAATTCTATAAAACCTCACTTGATAGATTTGCTATATCACATGAGAACTGAGTACTTTTTATATATAATAATATATTTAAATTAGTCATTTAGTCCAAGCTTGTTAGGAGTTTTTAAAAAAGTTATATTGTGTGTAATGCTAAAATGGCATCAAATCATTTTTTGTATTTCTGTTTTAACTTTTTTGTTGCTTTTTAAAGAAAATTATAAAATATAAAATAATAAATTGCATAATTCTTTTTAAAAATTTAAAAGCTTAAATATTAATTATTAATTAATTCTAGAATAGAAGAATTTGAATTAAATCTCAAGGGTAGACTCTGAAAATTTTTTGTTGGAAGGGGGGCTAGACCTAGCTATACAATACAAATAAAATTACAAGCCAATATTAAAAATAGACTTTGTATAGTTATAGGCCAATATAATCTTTATATACAAAAATCAAAACTCTGTCTGTCTGTGTATATACAATTTTGATTGCTATGGACTCCCAAACTGCTCAACCAAATGGCACCAAACTTTACACCCATCCTAAACTTACTACGGAGAATGTCTTAAGCTACCTTTAAATTTCCTAGACTCAAGTCTTCCTTCCTAAAAGTACAAAAAACTGCTCAAAATGCACAATTTTTTCACTAAATCCTCCATAGCGCCGCTCCACTTCTACCGATTCTCTTCAAATTTGACACAGACAATCATGTAAAATTTTGAGTCTTAAAGTTAATCCTGAGCAGTGCTGTGCACTTTAAAAGTTAGGCTCTTTTTTTCAGCGTAGCAACCACCCCAACCTCCACCCACCTGCCTCTTTCCTGATCTGGGCCCAGATGTGTAAAAGGGTTTAAAATTGACTAACTTCAGCTGCCATAAGTTTGCTCCACATAAAGCAATTGACTTTAAACTTAACACAATTCTTCATTGACTCATTCTCTGTCAAAATTTAAAGTTTCAACTCTGTAATCTAATCAGAACAGAAACTGTAAGCATATGAATTTTGTCTGCTTTTTCTGTTGTTTGTGCCACTCACTCACTCATTCCCCCAGAGCCAGGGGTGCCAGACCAAGAGTCAGGCAATAGGGCTTAATGTACATGGCAACGTACAGTGTTTTGGAATAACTTTATTTATAGCCTTCTCTGCACCCCGAGAGTGGAGAGGCCACGTTTAGCCATGACAGTTAAGTGAGAAATTCTAACCACTGCCCTCTGTATAGCCTATATGCAGTGGATGGCAATGGCAATTGGAAAATCAAGGCAATCCACTAGCTGGATCCAGCATGGTTTGTAAAAGCAAAAGATTTATGAAACGGTGATGCATTGCAATACAACCCTACTAAATTAGTCACATCATGGAAATTAAAGGTTTATCTTAAGGGTACTTTAAAATTTAAATGGCCTCCTAAGAAATGCGTATTTCCTTGGTTGTTAGACTGATGCAGACTGCAGTGGAGCTGAAGATACACAAATTCCTTTCAGGGCTGCAAATTGGCAAGAAAGATGACGTGATCAAAGCATGAGAACAGCCATGAGAGTACTACGTCCCACAAACTGGCTTTCCAAGCAGGAATGGGCAGACTTTTACCTCAAAGGCCAGAAAAGAATCCAGCTTATGGCTGAGGGGCAGTTGAGAGTGGAGAGAAGGAATAGACTATTCGAAAAGAGAGGAGAGGTGAGAGAGGGAATAAGATAAAAGATAAAAGATAATAGGAGAGATGAGGGAGTGAGGACGATGAGAGGAGAGAGTAGAGAGGAGCGAGTATAGAGGAGAGGAGAGAGTAGAGGAGCGATTAGAGAGGAGAGAGCAGAGAGTAGAGGAGCGAGTGGAGAGGAGAGAGTAGAGGAGCGAGTAGAGAGCAGAGAGCTGCAGATGAGAGGAGAGCAGAGAGGAGTTAGTAAAGAGGAGAAAGGAGAGATGAGAGAGTAAATGGAAGAGACAAGAGATAAGGTTGTACAGATGAGATAGGTGTAAGGAGAGATGAGAGATGAGAGATAAAGGAGGAGCGTGGAGAGAGAAGAGACGAGACAAGAGAGGGAGAGAGTATATAGAAGTGGGAAGAGAAGAGAAGAGAAGAGAAGAAAGGAGAAAGGAGAAAGGAAAGTGAGGAGACAAAAGAGGTGAAAGAAAAGAGTACAGAGGACAGAATGAGACAACATATAAGACAGTAAAGATGACAGATGAAAGAGGGGGGATGAGCTGAGAGCAGAGACGAAAATGAACAGACGAGAGATGGGAGAGTAGAGAGAACAGAGGAGAGATAAGAGAGAAAAGATTACAGAGACGAGAAGAGAGACAAAGGGAGAGAGAAGTGAGTGAGGCGAGAGGAGAGAATGGAGGGGAGAGAGTAGAGAGGAGAAGAAAGATGGGAGAGGAGAGATAAGAGAGAGGGGGAAGCAGAGAGAGAGGGGGAAGCAGAGAGAGAGGGGGAAGCAGAGAGAGAGGGGGAAGCAGAGAGAGAGGGGGAAGCAGAGAGAGAGGGGGAAGCAGAGAGAGAGGGGGAAGCAGAGAGAGAGGGGGAAGCAGAGAGAGGGGGAAGCAGAGAGAGAGGGGGAAGCAGAGAGAGAGGGGGAATCAGAGAGAGGGGGGAAGCAGAGAGAGAGGGGGAAGCAGAGAGAGAGGGGGAAGCAGAGAGAGAGGGGGAAGCAGAGAGAGAGGGGGGAAGCAGAGAGAGAGGGGGAAGCAGAGAGAGAGGGGGAAGCAGAGATAGAGGGGGAAGCAGAGAGAGAGGGGGGAAGCAGAGAGAGAGGGGGAAGCAGAGATAGAGGGGGAAGCAGAGAGAGGGGGGAAGCAGAGAGAGGGGGGAAGCAGAGAGAGAGGGGGAAGCAGAGATAGAGGGGGGAAGCAGAGAGAAATGAAAAGAGATAAAAGAGCAGTAAGAGAAGAGAAAGGAGAGATCAGAGAGCAAATAAAGACGAGAGAGAAGAGAGGTGAAGGAAAAGACGAGAGAAGAGTGGGAGGAGAGGAAACAGAAAAGAAGAGAAGAAGAAAAGAAGAGATGAGATAACAGAGATGAAAAAGAAGAGAAATGAGGGAAGATACGAGAGGAGAGGAGAGAGAGCAAAGAGGAGAGACGAGGGACGAGAGAGAAGAGAGGAAACAGAAGAGAAGATAGAAGTTTCAAAGGATCCAAGGGACGTAGGGAGAGTCAGAGGCAGAGGCCAGAGTTTGCCAATACATGTTTTAGAGTCAGACAGACATTAATTGCCTATTTAAGTAAAAGCACCCCAGCCAACAATATCAATGTTTGCCTCAAATCCTAGTTTTACGCAAATGTGCTCCATTTTGTTTACCTCTATCCTACTAACTAATAACAAGTTTTTGTTTGAGTATAGGCTTAGATTTCAGAATACATGCAAAAATAGTTCTAGGGATTGGAATTCCCCAGGTTCAAATTCTGCGGGTTTCAACAGCTTGTATAATATAAGAAGTAAAGATAAAAAAAAGGTGTTTAAATCAATTGTTATTTTACTTTTTAAAATTTATTATAATATTCCTTTGCTGTAACTCCTTTCATACAAATGCTCTATTGCAACATAAGGCACAAACTTTGACATTTATATACCTCAATACCTTAACTATAAGTATACTTTAGCCTTTACAATGCTTATAAATAAGAACTCTAAAGAGCTCCTAAAGTGTTAACTTGAATTGTCATTAGTATCAGACATGTAGTTAATGCTATACGAATAATTTATTGTGTTTATTTTAGTAAAGAGATGTATAGGTTTTTATTGGTTTTAATAATGTTAAGCATATTTATTTCTTTGTTATATAGAAAGCTTGGTCATATAGCCTACCTAATAAAAAGTCTTTGGTATAATAAGTAATGAAGTTTTTTACTTGGATTATTGTTATGCAATAAGCTTTAGCCTTCATTTTGATTATATAGGTATATAATCTTTGAGATGTCAACATTAACTTGTATATTTATTAAAGTATTAAAAATTAAATTTAAAATTACCTGTATAAGACAACATTGTTTTAATAGAATCACTAAATGGTGACTATTATTGTTGCTAACTATGTCAAGGTTTGAAAGTTTGCTTTTAGTATAAAATCATTATGTTTGATTTATTGTGTAAGTATGCAGGTACTTGAATTACTATAGCATAGTTACTATAGAATAGTGGTTGTAAGTACAGTTATAATAATAAAGTAACAGTAAACATTTTTGAGTCCATATTTGAATGTTTTGTCTCAAGTTGGCAGTAGCAGGCAAGTTCACTGTCTGTCATTCAACTTCTCCAGATCTTCGAATGTTGGACAAATTGTGCACAGAAAATTGGCAAATTCTGAAATTAAATTTTATTAGTCATGCGCAGTTAGTCTACTGATAGTAACTGCAATTGAGAAAAAAGCCTGTATTTCTTATTCTCACCACCATAGTCCATCTGGCCATCTTTGTTCAGGTCGAAAGCATCGAAACACATTTCCGCTTCCTCTTTTGTGAATGGAAAAGCGCCACCTTTTGTTAGAATTGTCTCCATGTCTGTCTTAGACAGATAGCCGCGATTGTTCCTGTCGAATCTCTAAAAATTATTGATATAATTTTGAACTTTAAGCCAGATCTGTTTAAAACGTCACTGTGACAATAGTTGCTAAAGAGTCATTGTAAGCTCTTTACTGGTGACTCTGGGGCGAATCCTTAATGACTCAAATAACGACTCACGACGGAGAGGCAACTGTTGAGTCACGAGCGCATCACATTAGTTTTAGAATCGTAAGAGTCGCGAAAAAGCTGTCCAAGAGTTGCTGTGTTAGCGCTTAACTTTCTAATAATTCAAGCAGACTAAATAGATTTGTTATAAATGCAAACTGCGATTCAAATTCATAAAGTGACGCAAATGCGCCATAGACGCTACTCGGTGGCTTTAAACCGACTCTAGCACGCCTTAAATACAACTCTACGGCCCCAGAGTCATTATAAAAGCGTCCCAGAGTCACTTGCGTCGCACCATAGTCGTTTCTAAGTAGCAGACAATAAAACGTCTCAAATTTACTTTTAGGCGACTCTTTGATGAGTTTGACGTCGTTTTAGAGTCGTCTAGAATCAACCTGCGACGACTCTGAAACGAATCTGGCGTGACGCAAGTTGCTGGGATGTTTCTTGGCTAAGGTACCGTTTTCATCGGGAGAATCTTGATCTGAGAGACTCACCTTGAACGCATCGCCGATCTCCTGGCCAACCTTAGCTGCGTCCTTGCCGTGTCGCTTGTAGAACTCGATAAATTCGCTCAGACTCATCACTCCGTCGCCTGAGAGAGAGAGAGGAAGAGAGAAAGTTAGTTAAAAGATAGATGAGCAAGGAGACAGTTGCTGGCTCATTATCACAGCAGCACGCGTTCACAGCAGCAGCCTTAAGCACAGGGAGTTCAAGACCAAACGGGTCGGTATGTCTGAGTTGGCACAGGCAGAAAAACTTGAGGTTTTATTGTTCCATGAAATGGCTTAGAAAGGCCGTTCCATAGAGTTCTGAAAGTGTGCAATAATCTTCTGTGGTATTCAAAGTCAGTGTATCAAGATGTATCCAAAGTAGCTCGGCTCAGCGATAAATGCGTCCAACTCTCACTCCAAGACCCCTGGTTCGATTCCGTCCTGCGAGTTGGCGATTTACACTCATGACGACCAACCTTCAAGGTGCAAAGAGTCTACATGCCTGGTGATTAGCAAGTCGTCAGGGCGCGCTCGTAGGAGTCAGCGGAATGGTGTCGCTAAAGCCGTTGCACCAGGGTGCTCATAACTCTGATAAATAATCAAATTTATTTTTTGTGCCTTACTATTAATATCGTCGGCGGCCATAATGCTTCTGACTTCCTCCTTAGTGACGCACTGGCCAAGCGCGTTGAGCAGTTCCTCCAGTTCGTCCAATTCTAGCGTGCCAGTACCGTCGCGATCGAAGTAGTCAAACACGGCTTTTAGACCTGCGTGGATTGTTGGTAGGGAACTCGAACGTCTGGCGTATCTAAGGATGAGGTCATGGCTCAGCTGCTGGACTTATATTTGCGGTAACTGTGAAATAAGCTGTGAGTTTGACAGCCGTTTGCTTAGGAAGTTTTGCGATCGAAATGTAAGAAATTCGGCTAAGATGCTAAAACATCTCTCCATGCATTCGTTCGGACTTTCGTCGCTCAATTATGGGAACAGCTACATATTTTCGTAAAGAAATGACCACCTGGAGCAGCTGGAGACAGATTTTTTTATTATAGTCAATTAGACTCTCCACACCCTGGTGAACTTTAAGCGACATTCTGACACCCCTGAGCAAGCAAGCGCGCTGATACGTACCCAGTCATAACGCACAGGCACACTCGCACAGAAGTGTACAATGGCCCTAACTTTATTTATCGTTAGGCATGTACACTTCACTGTGCCTTGGGGGTTGGCCTTCAAGGGCATTAATTGCACGAGCAGAGCCAAGCCGAGATTCCAATTTAACCCCAAATCAATGTGACCACTTGGAATCGAGCCTGGGCCGCTGGCACATCAGAGCGCCGCACTAGACCGCTGGGCTACGCCTCCTGCGGAAGATAGTTCGATAGTTAGAAATAATTTCAGCTGAAGTGCTGCACTTACTTTCTGGATCTGCCATGATTAGAATAGCTAGACTAGATCGGCAAATTCTGTTCCTGTCCAACACTGAGAGCAAACGTGGGCGGATAGCTAGGTCCTTTAATGGCTTGCGGCATGGGAGTTTAATTTTAAATAGAAAACTTGGGGGGGGGGGGGTACGTGGGCCTGGGGGTTAAGAGACGGAGCAGATAGGCTGTTACCTAGGGCGACTTGATAGAGTGAGGCTTGTGGGCCGG
The DNA here is from genome assembly GCA_002269645.1 of Macrostomum lignano. NCBI lineage: Eukaryota > Metazoa > Platyhelminthes > Macrostomidae > Macrostomum > Macrostomum lignano. The sequence goes on along the minus strand of NIVC01000522.1, from coordinate 382,219 downwards.
CAGGTGTCTCTATCGCGTAATTCTCTTCCTCTCTCTGGCTCTCCATCCTTGGAAAGTTTTTGGGGACTTTTGGGACCACGCTGGTGAGCATAGTGTCGCTCTGTTTTGGAGGAGACAAGAGTATCAGGGATAGAAAAGGGAGACATCAGGAGAGGCTGGGCGAAAGAGCAGAGTGGTAATGCACTCCCGCTCATAATGTAGTGCACGCATTGTGTTTTTTGTCTGTTGCTTTTTCCCAGCTCTCTTCTCTTCATCCGTCCTAAGAACTGATGCTAATGCAGTGCGGAGGCTGGTCGCTTGAACGTCCGTAAGGAGGTATCGATTTAAAGGCGCAAGTCATTGCAGGCTTGCAACGGAGTCTGGCTGACGCTTCTTGGTAGTACTTCTGTTGTGCATCGTCGTCATCTGTGATGAAGAATGAATAGTCAATTCTTTTGTTTTTGCCTGAGCTGAGCTCAGTCTCCAATTAGCCCATCAGTGCCAGTATGGGCAGGGTTACGGAGAGTTTGAAAATTCTAGCAGCATGCCTTGCATTGGAACTTTTGATTAAGAAAGTCTATCAGAGGCGATCCTTCCTTGATCAAGAGGAGGTATTTCCTTGATCAAATGCAGCAGTTTGAGGACTAAGTGTTGGGGAGAGTAGGAGCTGAGGTAGGGGGTGGGAGGTGGGGGATAGGATTTGGAAGATGGGAGAGAGGAGGTGGGAGATGGGAGAGGGGAGATGGATAGGGTCTATGTGAATTTAGTAACCGAAATTTAGTAACCGTGAATTTAGTACCGCTTGAATTTAGTACCGCTTGAATTTAGTACCACTTGAATTTAGTACCGCTTGAATTTAGTACCGCTCAAATTTAGTACCACTTGAATTTAGTACCGCTTGAATTTAGTACCGCTTGAATTTAGTACCACTTGAATTTAGTACCGCTTGAATTTAGTACCGCTCAAATTTAGTACCACTTGAATTTAGTACCGCTTGAATTTAGTACCGCTTGAATTTAGTACCACTTGAATTTAGTACCGCTTGAATTTAGTACCGCTTGAATTTAGTACCGCTCAAATTTAGTACCACTTGAATTTAGTACCGCTTGAATTTAGTACCGCTTGAATTTAGTACCACTTGAATTTAGTACCGCTTGAATTTAGTACCGCTCAAATTTAGTACCACTTGAATTTAGTACCGCTTGAATTTAGTACCACTTGAATTTAGTACCGCTTGAATTTAGTACCACTTGAATTTAGTAACGCAACAAATGGTTCAGCCGAGAGATATTCCTTATGTATTTGTATAATATGAAGGAAAGGAAGTGAATATGAAGTGAAGGAAAGTTCTATTGTTCTGCAACTTCACTATATATATATTACTATTCATTGTAATATTATGACTTGTATTATTAACATTGTTGGAATAAAATATCTACAGTTGCGATTCGCCTCCCAGTCTTCAATTCTAAAAAATCTTAAATTTGTGCATACAGTAATATTGAAATCTCCCATATAAATGATAGGTGCATGATGAAACTTTATATTATAATAATACATATGGGATATCTCTCAGCTGCACCATTGTTGCGTTACTAAATTCAGGCGTTACTAAATTTGAGCGGTACTAAATTCACGGTTACTAAATTTCGGTTACTAAATTCAAGGGCACCCGGTGGATAAGGCCAGCCTGAAATGCCAGGACAGGTATGTAGAAAAGGTTCTCCAGGTAAAAACACTGGGAAAATGAGCCAACAGTTTTGCCTTTGTTTGCTCGAGTGGAACGGCCGTTTAAACTGTGCGGCGCCTCTGCATATGGGTTTCTTACAAAATGATCGACAGCAGCTCGGGCGTTTTAAAAGTACAAATCGAAGGTTAAAAATAGCTTGCACATGGATCCCTAGTCTATGGCGTACTTCCAGTCATTAGAAAAAAGCGCTTGAAGTCTTGAGTGCAGAAGGAAATGCGGATTTAATTAAACTATGCAAGAATGACTTCAACGACTGACCCGAATTCTACCGCGGCGTCGAACGGCACAACTGATACAATATTTAAATTCAATGTTGTCAACGTACTCTATCTGGTATTCTTTGGCGTCCTGCTTCTTGGCTGCTTCTTAATACCCGCTGGCATCTGCTTAGTGCAGAGATTGATTAATTGCACCTGTCCCAAGAAACAGAGCCCGGCACAAGAATTGCCAACGGCTGAGAAGTCACGGCTAATGTCTAGGAAGGACAGTACGGACACTCTGGAACAAACCTTTACGGAATTAAACAAAGCGGCCGAACGTGACGCTCGCACTAGCGACATGCTATTCCGTCGGTCTACTGCTGTCGCTAGAAGTAGTAGCAAAAATAGGCCTGTAGTTTTTGGCAAACCTGAGCCCGAGAAGCGGAAGGATAGCAACTCGTCTGTTATTAGCCAAGTTGAGTGCTCCGTCAATGTTTAAACTGACTGTCCAGCCATATTAAATGCTTTCTCTGGAATAGGACGGTAAATCTGCGGCTAGATACTTAATTTTGTTTTTCTATCCTAAAATTTCAAATGTCTCTCTGTTTTTGTATTTTTTAAGTTCTATTAGCTCGTACAAATAAAATAATATAATATACGCGAACACTTAAAATACATTGTCTTCCCTTGATATATTCCAGTCTTATTATCACAGCACAAACTAAATACCTGAGTAAAGGTGCGAGCATGAGATAGGGTGGCACTAACTCAACAATTCCGTAGATAGGTGGGTCACAGTGCCAGACAACTTCAGGCCCGCCGAGATGTCTTCCGCTGCAATTTGTCAGCCGCAGACTGACGCGCAGCGCGAAGTTGAAGATGAAGTTGAGGTGTTGAAGAGTATTTATCCCGGTGAGGTGAGGGATCTGCGAACTAAGGAGGCTTGGACTCACTGGAGACCGCCAAAGCTGGCATTAAGGCTGCGGCCGCTGCATCAGTCGCGGCCCATGGCTGGCGATTCAGCTGCTCAGCAAGGCGTGGAAATCAGCCTGACTGTCCGCTGCTCCGCCAGGTACCCGCGAGAGCCGCCTGAGCTCGAGCTGACCGATTGCGTCGGCATGGATGAGGCTCAGGTGAAGCAGCTGCAACGGAAACTGGACGATGAAGCCAAGAGTCTGGCTGGAGAGGTGCGCTACTGTGCTGTCTGTCTGTCTGTCTGTCTGTCTGTCTGTCTGTCTGTCTGTCTGTTTAATACCAATAAAGCCACAATGGCTGCCCACCCAGGTGATGATATACCAGCTGGCCCAGATGGTGGAGTCCTACCTGTACGAGCAGTCTCAACCGCCGGGACCTTCGCCGGCCGAAATAGCGGCCGCTCAGCTGGCGGCCCAGCGCGCCGCAGACGCCGATCGGGAGAGCCGCGCCATCGAAGCGGAGATCCGGAAGCGCCGCTCCGCAAACCCGATAGCCCGGCAGCGCAGCGAGTCGGAGGCCCGAGGCGGCGGCGGCGGCACCCCAGTCGGCAGCCCCGACGAAGCCAAGAGGGCCGCATCGACTTTGACCAAAGCGGCAACGAATCGACGTCGGAAGTCAATTGGCGGCGGCGGAGCGGAGGGCAGCGTGTGGTATGGGTTGGCTTTTAATCCCCTCATGTTTAGGGATTCTGATCCCCTTCATCTTTAGGGATTCTGATCCCCTTCATCTTTAGGGATTCTGATCCCCTTCATCTTTAGGGATTCTGATCCCCTTCATCTTTAGGGATTCTGATCCCCTTCATCTTTAGGGATTCTGATCCCCTATGTATAGGGATTCTGATCCCCTCATGTTTATGGATTCTGATCCCCTCATGTTTAGGGATTCTGATCCCCTTATGTTTAGGGATTCTGATCCCCTCATGTTTAGGGATTCTGATCCCCTCATGTTTAGGGATTCTGATCCCCTCATGTTTAGGGATTCTGATCCCCTCATGTTTAGGGATTCTGATCCCCTCATGTTTAGGGATTCTGATCCCCTCATGTATAGGGATTCTGATCCCCTCATGTTTAGGGATTCTGATCCCCTCATGTTTAGGGATTCTGATCCCCTATGTATAGGGATTCTGATCCCCTCATGTTTAGGGATTCTGATCCCCTATGTATAGGGATTCTGATCCCCTCATGTTTAGGGATTCTGATCCCCTATGTATAGGGATTCTGATCCCCTCATGTTTAGGGATTCTGATCCCCTCAGTTTTAGGGACTCTGATCCCCTCATGTTTAAGGGTTCTGATCCCCTCAATTTTAGGGATTCTGATCCCCTTCATATTTAGGGATTCTGATTCTCATCTTTAGGGATTCTGATTCTCATCTTTAGGGATTCTGATCCTCTCATCTTTAGGGATTCTGATCCTCTCATCTTTAGGGATTCTGATCCTCTCATCTTTAGGGATTCTGATCCTCTCATCTTTAGGGATTCTGATCCTCTCATCTTTAGGGATTCTGATCCTCTCATCTTTAGGGATTCTGATCCTCTCATCTTTAGGGATTCTGATCCTCTCATCTTTAGGGATTCTGATCCTCTCATCTTTAGGGATTCTGATCGCCTTCATCTTTAGGGATTCTGATCCCCTTCATCTTTAGGGATTCTGATCCCCTTCATCTTTAGCGATTCTGATCCCCTTCATCTTTAGGGATTCTGATCCCCTTCATCTTTAGGGATTCTGATCCCCTCATCACATCGTGGGTCTTGGAGTCCTGCCCTATTTCAGTTGTTGCTCCCATTTGAGATGAGATGATTCCCCCGGCCCGCAGCCCGCGCCTCTCCAGCCTCCTGGGCTCCTGCATCAGTTTTCCCGCGTCTGCGGGTGGCGGCGGATTTTCCGGCGGAGAATTCCGCCTGCTGCGCTGCCTGGGCCCGGCCGCCCAGTTGCCTAGCAACAGCAACACCTTGGTCTGTCTTGCTCTTGGAGCCGCCGACTCAGCCCTGTACACCGTCACGGAGTACCGCCGATCTCCTTCGCAGACTGTTAAAACCGAGACCAAATCGTTGGAGACCGAACTGCTCAGCCTGACCAGACTCAGCCACCCCAACGTGGTCAGGGTGGCTTCAGTACTCATCGCTCCCGATCAGGTGCTGCTGCTTCAAGAGCACGTCCTGGGCCAGTCCCTTCACGTGCCCGTGTCTAATGGGGTCCCGCAGCAGTTCGGTCAGCTGAGAATCTACCTGAGTCACATTGTCGCCGCCTTGGAATACCTGCATAGTAAAGATATTCTGCATCGGAGCCTGCGGCCCAGCAGCCTGTTTGTCACCGGGGATGGTCAGGTCAAGCTGGCAGACTATTTGGCCGACTGGAAGTTGAAGGATTTGTTTGGCCTTCCGCAGGCCGCTAGGCCGCTGGTCATTGGCAGGGGCAACAAGCGGACAGATGTCTACGCGCTTGGGGTGAGTGGCTGAGGCGTGCACTGAGATTGACAGTTCAAGCAGCATGAGGAACAAAAGCATGTTGCAATACGGGTTAAACACACAGGGGTAAAACACAGGTAGAACACAGGTAAAACATAGGCAGAACACAGGGAAAACACAGGTGAAACACAGGCAGAACACCGGCAGAGCACAGGTAAAACACAGGTGAAACACAAGCAGAACACAGGCAGAACACAGGTAAAACACAGGTGAAACAGAGGCAGAACACAGGCAGAGCACAGGTAAAACACAGGTGAAACACAAGCAGAACACAGGCAGAGCACAGGTAAAACACAGGTGAAACACAGGCAGAACACAGGCAGAGCACAGGTAAAACACAGGTGAAACACAAGCAGAACACAGGCAGAACACAGGGAAAACACAGGTGAAACACAGGCAGAACACAGGCAGAGCACAGGGAAAACACAGGTGAAACACAGGCAGAACACAGACAGAGCACAGGGAAAACACAGGTGAAACACAGGCAGAACACAGACAGAGCACAGGTAAAAAACAGGTGAAACACAAGCAGAACACAGTGAAACACAGGTAAAACATAGGCATAACAGAGGCAAAACACATGCAGAACACAGGCAGAACACAGACAGAACACAGGTAAAACACAGGCAGAACACAGGGAAGAAAACATAGGCAGAACACAGGTGAAACACAGGTGAAACACAAGCAGAACACAGGCAGAGCACAGGTGAAACACAGGCAGAACACAGGGAAGAAAACATAGGCAGAACACAGGTGAAACACAGGTGAAACACAAGCAGAACACAGGGAAGAAAACATAGGCAGAACACAAGTGAAACACAGGTGAAACACAAGCAGAACACAGGCAGAGCACAGGTGAAACACAAGTAAAACACAAGCAGAACACAGGTAAAACACAGGCAGAACACAGGCAGAGCACAGGTAAAACACAGGCCATCCCTGCTCCAATCCCAGGTGCTAGTCCTGGAGCTGCACCTGGGCCGCTACCTGGAGAAAGGTGTTGACGTCAGCCTGCCGCCGGATCTGCCGCCGCTGTTGCGCAACTTTATCGACTGCTGCCTGGACCGCCTGGAGCAGCAGCGCTGGACCGCTCAGCAGCTTCGCCAGCACCCGCTGCTGTCAACGAAGCCGCTGCAGCCAGTCGTTGGAGACGTCGCCGCGGTTGCCACCCTCGATGCCGCCGCCGCTGTGGCCGACGCGAACGCCGCCGCCGCCGCCGCTGCCGCCGTGGCCGCCGCCTCGGCCGCTCCGCCAGAACTGGCTGCCTCGGCGGCTTCGGCGGCCCGCGCTGCGACTTTGGGCGGCCGACTCAGGAACGACTTTGAGATTGTCAGCTTTCTAGGAAAAGGCGGCTACGGCGACGTGGTGAAAGCGCGCAATCGGCTGGACGGTCGGCTCTACGCTGTCAAGCGAGTCCGGTTGAAGAACCAACGCAGCGACGTGATTAAAAAGATTCTGAGAGAAGTGCGGCTGCTGTCCCGCCTGAACCACGAGCATGTGGTGCGCTACTATTACTCCTGGCTGGAGGACGAGATGGTTGAAGACTCCAGCACCACCAGCGCCTCGAATCCGACTGTCACGGAGACATCGAATCGACTGGAAGCCGTGAATGCTTCGGATTCGCCTTCGTTTGTGTCGCCAACAAAGCAGCAGCGGACTCGGATGCGAAAGCAGGAGCAGCAGAAGCAGAACAATTCCGGCAGTCTAGAAGATTTGGTTGGTGCGATGACCGCGCAGCCGGCCAATTCGTTTGTGTTCGAGGCATCCGGGCTTGGCTCTACGTTCGGCGACGAGAGCTCGGATAGCGGCAGTTCCGAGGACAGCTCTGAAGAAGAGGATGAGCAGCAATTGTCTTCCATTGGTGGAGGATTCTTCGGACATCATTCGGCCAACGTGTACGGCATGTCGGTTCATGATGATGAAGATGAAGATGATGAAGATAATGAGGATGCTGACGACAGTCATCGGCAGTTGCAAGACGACGGAGACAACGGCGAAGAGGGGGACGACTGCGGCGTGGTGTTCCAGCGCAGCGCCGGTCAAACCGCCGGCTCGTCCGCCGCTGTCGACAAGGCCGACAAAGTCTCCGCCGCCGGGGCTACAGGAGAAGCCGAGGCCAGTCAGCACCGGCTGACTTCGCTGTACATCCAGATGGAATTCTGCGAGCGCTCGACTCTCCGGCTAGCCATCGACAACGGACTGCCGCGAGACGAGCGTCGGGCCTGGCGCTTCTTCAAGGAGCTGCTGGAAGGCCTCGAGCACATTCACCGCTGCGACATCATCCATCGGGATTTGAAGCCGTCCAACGTGTTCATCGACTCTACCGACCACATCAAGATTGGCGACTTCGGCTTGGCCACCACCACCACTGTGGATGCCGGCTCTGAGGATGCCGCCACCGCGGCCGCGGCCGCCGCTCTGTCGGCTGACGCAGGCGGAGGCGGCTCCATGACCGGTCAGATCGGCACCTTCTTCTACCTGGCACCGGAGCTGCTGCTGGCCAATAAAGTGTCCGCCTACTCTGCCAAGGTGGACATGTACAGCCTGGGAGTGATCTTCTTCGAGATGACCCGGCCGGACATCGGCACCGAGATGGAGCGCCGGCTGCTACTCACCGACCTGCGCCTGCCGGAGGTCCGCCTTCCAGATGACTACGGCGCCGCGGCCGGTGCTGACCAGCCTGGCAGCAGCGGCGACCGCCTCCGCAAGGTGAACATCCTGCGGGCCCTGCTGTGCCACGATCCTGACAGCCGGCCGTCCGCTAGACAGATGCTCGAGTCCAGCCAGCTGCCCGCCTACATCTTTGAGACTACTCAGTTTGAGAACCTGGTCAAGTGAGGGTTCCTGCAATGTCTGTATATCTATCCATCCATCTATTTATCTATCTATCTATCTATCTATCTATCTATCTATCTATCTATCTATCTATCTATCTATCTATCTATCTATCTATCTATCTATCTATCTATCTATCTATCTATCTATCTATCTATCTATCTATCTATCTATCTATCTATCTATCTATCTATCTATCTATCTATCTATCTATCTATCTATCTATCTATCTATCTATCTATCTATCTATCTATCTATCTATCTATCTATCTATCTATCTATCTATCTATCTATCTATCTATCTATCTATCTATCTATCTATCTATCTATCTATCTATCTATCTATCTATCTATCTATCTATCTATCTATCTATCTAATCTATCTATCTATCTATCTATCTATCTATCTATCTATCTATCTATCTATCTATCTATCTATCTGTCTATCTATCTATCCATCTAATCTATCTATCTAATCTATCTATCTAATCTATCTAATCTATCTATCTATCTATCTATCTATCTATCTATCCATCTAATCTATCTAATCTACCCACAAACCCATTGCAGAAGCGCAGTCGCCATGCCGGAGAGCCGCAACTACAAGTTTCTACTGAACTGCCTGTTCAGCCGGAAGGTCACCCTGCCGGAGGATCACGCTTTCGATGTCGACATGTGCCGACCAACGCCTGTCGAATTGCTTTCAGCAAGGCGATGGACACGGGACGCTTTTGAACGGGTGAGTGATGATTGCATTCATTGTCTGTGGTGGGATGTCTGTGGTGGGGATGTCTGTGGTGGGGATGTCTGTGGTGGGGATGTCTGTGGTGTGGGGTTGTCTGTGGTGGGGATGTCTGTGTTAGGGATGTCTGGTGGTGGGAATCTGCTACAGAGAGTGTTTTATAATGCTTGCGATTGTGACAGTGGGCCTGTTGCATTGGAAATGTCCAGGAACTCGTTCACAGCATATCCTCGCCTCCCACGCCAGGTGTTCGCCCGTCACGGCGCTGTGTGCCAGCAGACACCGCTGGTGATGCCCCGCTTGGACGCCTTCGAGGACCTGCTGCGGCCGCTGACAGTCTATTATCTCGGCAAGGACGGCGACGTCCTTGGCCTGCCCTGCGACTTGCGCGTTCCCTACGCCCGCTTTGCCGCCAGGGCGGGCGTCCAGTCTGCCCGAAGGTACGCCATCGATCGGGTGGTGCGCGAGCGGACGATGGACACGCATCCGAGGGAGATGACCGACTGCGCCTTTGACATTGTGTGCCACGCTAATGCGGTTGGTGCTACTACAGCTGGGTTTGGAGTGGGCTGGGTTGGCTGTTGAGGAGTGGGGTGGGTAGGGTGAGGAATGGGGTGGGTAGGGTGAGGAGTGGGGTGGGTAGGGTAATGGAGTGGGGTGGGTAGGGTGAGGAATGGGGTGGGTAGGGTGAGGAGTGGGGTGGGTAGGATGAGGAGTGGGGTGGGTAGGATGAGGAGTGGGGTGGGTAGGATGAGGAATGGGGTGGGTAGGGTGAGGAATGGGGTGGGTAGGGTGAGGAGTGGGGTGGGTAGGGTGAGGAATAGGGTGAGGAGTAGGGTGGGTAGGGTGAGGAGTAGGGTGAGGAGTAGGGTAGGTAGGGTGAGGAGTAGGGTGGGTAGGGTGAGGAGTAGGGTGAGGAGTAGGGTGGATAGGGTGAGGAGTAGGGTGGATAGGGTGAGGAGTAGGGTGATGGAGTGGGTAGGGTAGGGTAAGCCGTGTATTACTGATGCAACTCGCATTTTTCGCCTCACTCTCTTCTTCCTCGTTTAACCTACCCCAACCTACTGCACCCCAATCTACTCTACATCACTCTACATCAATACACTCTATATGCCCAAATTTACTTCACCCCCAATCTACTCTACCCCAATCTACTCCCACCCTGCTGCTCCCCCAGGCCCAAGACGCGGAGGCCGAGCTGTTGCACCTGGTCCACGAAGTTGTGGACGAATTCGCGCTGGACAATCAGCAGCCGCAGCAGCTCCGGCAGCAGCAGCATCGCCGTCGTCAACAACGCCAGCAGGAACGCCAGCAGCATCAGCCGCAGCTTCAGCAGCTCCGTCCAGCCCTGATCGTGAACCACGCGGCCCTGTTGAAAGGCACCCTGCTGTACTGTGGAGTGCCGGAAGCTCGCCAGGCTGAAGTCTGCGAAAGACTGCAGCTGCCGCCCGCCTCGGCTGGGGCTGCCTCGGTTGCCGGCTCTGTGGTTGCCGAGCTGGCCGAGCGGCTGTCCGGACTGGAGCTGGATGGGCAGAGTGTGCATCGGCTGGCCGGCTTACTGGCTGAGGAGACTGACGCTGCCACTCTGCTGCAGGGCGGTTATTACAGGTGCTGCTGCTGGTGATGGGCTCTTAGGGCGGTTGAGTAGCTTCCGGTTATTGTTGAGTAGGTTCCTGTTGTAGTTGATTAACGTCCAGTTGTAGTTGAGTAAGTTCCGGTTGTAGTTGAGTAGGTTCCCGTTGTAGTTGAGTAAGCTCTGGTTGTAGTTGAGTAAGTTCCGGTTATGGTTGAGTAAGTTCCTGTTGTGGCTGAGTAAGTTCCTGTTGTGGTTGAGTAGGTTCCCGTTGTGGTTGAGTAGGTTCCCGTTGTGGTTGAGTAAGCTCCGGTTGTAGTTGAGTAAGTTCCGGTTGTAGTTGACTAACGTCCAGTTGTAGTTGAGTAAGTTCCGGTTGTAGTTGAGTAAGTTCCTGTTGTGGTTGAGTAAGTTCCTGTTGTGGTTGAGTAAGTTCCTGTTGTGGTTGAGTAGGTTCCCGTTGTGGTTGAGTAAGTTCCGGTTGTAGTTGAGTAAGTTCCGGTTGTGGTTGAGTAAGTTACGGTTGCGGTTGAGTAAGCTCCGGTTGTAGTTGACTAACGTCCGGTTGTAGTTGAGTAAGTTCCTGTTGTGGTTGAGTAAGTTCCTGTTGTGGTTGAGTAGGTTCCCGTTGTGGTTGAGTAAGTTCCGGTTGTAGTTGAGTAAGTTCCGGTTGTGGTTGAGTAAGTTACGGTTGCGGTTGAGTAAGCTCCGGTTGTAGTTGACTAACGTCCGGTTGTAGTTGAGTAAGTTCCGGTTGTAGTTGAGTTCCGGTTCCGGTTGTGGTTGAGTAAGTTACGGTTGCGGTTGAGTAAGCTCCGGTTGTAGTTGACTAACGTCCGGTTGTAGTTGAGTAAGTTCCGGTTGTAGTTGAGTAAGTTCCTGTTGTGGTTGAGTAAGTTCCTGTTGTGGTTGAGTAAGTTCCTGTTGTGGTTGAGTAGGTTCCCGTTGTGGTTGAGTAAGTTCCGGTTGTAGTTGAGTAAGTTCCGGTTGCGGTTGAGTAAGCTCCGATTGTAGTTGAGTAAGTTCCCGTTGTGGTTGAGTAAGTTCCCGTTGTGGTTGAGTAAGTTCCCGTTGTGGTTGAGTAGGTTCCGGTTGCGGTTGAGTAGGTTCCGGTTGCGGTTGAGTAGGTTCCGGTTGCGGTTGAGTAGGTTCCGGTTATGGTTGAGTTTGTTCCAAGCTGCGGTTCAGTAGGTTCCGGTTATGGTTGAGTTTGTTCCAAGCTGCGGTTCAGTAGGTTCCGGTTATGGTTGAGTTGGTTCCAAGCTGTGGTTCAGTAGGTTCCGGTTATGGTTGAGTTTGTTCCAAGCTGCGGTTCAGTAGGTTCCGGTTATGGTTGAGTTGGTTCCAAGCTGCGGTTCAGTAGGTTCCGGTTATGGTTGAGTTGGTTCTAAGCTGCGGTTGAGTAGGTTCCAGTAGTGATTAAGTAGAGCACTCTAGAGATGTCGATAGTGTCGCTTCAGATGTACAGCTACTACAGGTGCTCGATAGCGTCCTAGAGATGTCGATAGCGTCCTAGAGATGTTGATAGCGTCCTAGAGATGTCGATAGCGTCGCTAAAGCCTTTCGCCGACCTCCCTCCCCCAACCAGGCGCGTGTTTAGCGGCGCCAATCGCGACGCCGCCGCTCTCATCAAGCGCGGCCTGTCGGCCATCGACCAGACCCGTCTGCTGTACGAGAAGTTCGGCTTTGCCAGGCCGCTGGCCATCCGGGCTCGCCCGCTGTTTGTCGGCGGTGTCGGCGGCTACGCGGTGTACAGCAGCGGGATCTGCTTCCAGCTCATGGCGATGACCCCGACGGGGCAGACCGGCGCCAATTGGCGACTCGACGTCCTGGCGTCGGGCGGTCGCTACGACGACTTGCTACGCCGATTTGCTCGGCCAGCAGCCGCGGCAGCATCCGCGCCGCCTCCCGGATCTGGCGCCGTTGGTGTCAGCTTTGCGTTCGATAGACTGGCTCAGGTTGGGGGAATTGTCCTGCTTAGATTCGCTCTAGTCTCACCAAAGATTTTCCATTTCCATGAGAATCTCCATGAGACACACCTGAGAATCTCCATGAGACACACCTGAAAATCTCCATGAGACACACCTGAGAATTTCCGTGAGACTCATCTGAGAATCTCCATGAGACTCATCTGAGAATCTCTATGAGACTCACCTGAGAATTCATAAGACACACCTGAGAATCTTCATGAGACTCACCTGAGAATCTTCATGAGACTCACCTGAAAATCTCCATGAGACTCACCTGAGAATCTCCATGAGACTCATCTGATGATCTTCATGAGACACACCTGATAATCTCCATGATACACGTCTGAAAATCTCCATTAGACACACCTGAGAATCTTCATGAGACTCACCTGAGAATCTCTATGAGACTCATCTGAGAATCTTCATGAGACTCACCTGAGAATCTTCATCAGACTTACCTGAGAATCTCCATGAGACTCATCTGAGAATCTCTATGAGACTCACCTGAGAATTCATAAGACACACCTGAGAATCTTCATGAGACTCACCTGAGAATCTCCATGAGACACGTCTGAGAATCTCCATGAGACACACCTGAGAATCTTCATGAGACTCACCTGAGAATCTCCATGAGACTCATCTGAGAATCTCTATGAGACTCACCTGAGAATCTCCATGAGACACACCTGAGAATCTTCATGAGACTCACCTGAGAATCTCCATGAGACTCATCTGATAATCTCCATGAGACTCATCTGAGAATCTCTATGAGACTCACCTGAGAATTCATAAGACACACCTGAGAATCTTCATGAGACTCACCTGAGAATCTCCATGAGACACGTCTGAGAATCTCCATGAGACACACCTGAGAATCTTCATGAGACACACCTGAGAATCTCCATGAGACACACCTGAAAATCTCCATGAGACACACCTGAGAATTTCCGTGAGACTCATCTGAGAATCTCCATGAGACTCATCTGAGAATCTCTATGAGACTCACCTGAGAATTCATAAGACACACCTGAGAATCTTCATGAGACTCACCTGAGAATCTTCATGAGACTCACCTGAAAATCTCCATGAGACTCACCTGAGAATCTCCATGAGACTCATCTGATGATCTTCATGAGACACACCTGATAATCTCCATGATACACGTCTGAAAATCTCCATTAGACACACCTGAGAATCTTCATGAGACTCACCTGAGAATCTCTATGAGACTCATCTGAGAATCTTCATGAGACTCACCTGAGAATCTTCATCAGACTTACCTGAGAATCTCCATGAGACTCATCTGAGAATCTCTATGAGACTCACCTGAGAATTCATAAGACACACCTGAGAATCTTCATGAGACTCACCTGAGAATCTCCATGAGACACGTCTGAGAATCTCCATGAGACACACCTGAGAATCTTCATGAGACTCACCTGAGAATCTCCATGAGACTCATCTGAGAATCTCTATGAGACTCACCTGAGAATCTCCATGAGACACACCTGAGAATCTTCATGAGACTCACCTGAGAATCTCCATGAGACTCATCTGATAATCTCCATGAGACTCATCTGAGAATCTCTATGAGACTCACCTGAGAATTCATAAGACACACCTGAGAATCTTCATGAGACTCACCTGAGAATCTCCATGAGACACGTCTGAGAATCTCCATGAGACACACCTGAGAATCTTCATGAGACTCACCTGAGAATCTCCATGAGACTCATCTGAGAATCTCTATGAGACTCACTTGAGAATCTCCATGAGACACACCTGAGAATCTTCATGAGACTCACCTGAGAATCTCCATGAGACTCATCTGATAATCTCCATGAGACTCATCTGAGAATCTCTATGAGACTCACCTGAGAATTCATAAGACACACCTGAGAATCTTCATGAGACTCACCTGAGAATCTCCATGAGACACGTCTGAGAATCTCCATGAGACACACCTGAGAATCTTCATGAGACTCACCTGAGAATCTCCATGAGACTCATCTGAGAATCTCTATGAGACTCACTTGAGAATCTCCATGAGACACACCTGAGAATCTTCATGAGACTCACCTGAGAATCTCCATGAGACTCATCTGATAATCTCCATGAGACTCATCTGAGAATCTTCATGAGACTCACCTGAAAATCTCCATGTGACTCACCTGAGAATCTCCATGAGACACCTGATATTCTCCCTGAAACGCCTGTGCATCTCCATTAGACTCACCTGAGAATCTCCATGAGATACACCTGATAATTTCCATGAGACATGCCTGAAAATTCATGAGGCACCCCCTCTCAACCTCGTCATTTTCTCCACCCGAAGATCATCCGTCGAAGGCCATCGCCGCCTCCCAGACCGTCGGCAGGTTGGTCGAGTCCGTTGGATCGTCCTGCCGTTCTGGTGGCGCCACTGGGCCCTCTGGGCATGCGGGAGTCCGCCTGCCGCCTCCTTCACCGGCTATGGCTGCGCAACCTGCAGGCCTTGGCAACGCCGGCCTCCGAGGAGCTCCTTGACGGCACGGATGAACTGCGACGCCTGTTTCGCGAGCATCGCGCCGCCTGCGTCGTACTGGCGCCGGAACCCGCCGATGGCGCCACAGCCGGCTCCGCGACCGGCGGGTCCTCAGCTGCTCTCAGTGCGAGCGATCGGTGAGTGAAAGCTTTTAGGATTCGACTGTTGCCACAGAATTTGGGAAGATTAGGTAGATAGTCGGAAGATTGGGTAGATAGAGGTATCAGGTAGATTGGGTAGATAGTGGGAAGATAGGGTAGATAGTGGGAAGATTGGGTAGATAGTGGGGAAGCTTGGGTAGATATTGGGAAGATTGAGTAGATAGGGGAAGATTGGGTAGATAGTGGGAAGATTGGGTAGAAAGGGGAAGATTGGGTAGATAGTGGGAAGATTGGGTAGATAGTGGGAAGATTGGGGAGATAGGGGGAAGATTGGGTAGATAGTGGGAAGATTGGGTAGATAGTGGGAAGATTGGGTAGATAGGGGGAAGATTGGGTAGATAGTGGGAAGATTGGGTAGATAGTGGGAAGCTTGGGTAGATAGTGGGAAGATTGGGTAGATAGTGGGAAGCTTGGGTAGATAGGAGATTAGAAATGGTTTGGGAAGAGAATCAAGCCACCAAAAGACTTTATCCCCCCCCCACCTTCTCAGCCTGTCGGTCTCGCGCGCCTTCCGCATCCGCTACCTGAAGCACCTGCCAGCCGCCGGCAACAACTGGAGCATCTCTGAGCAGTCGGTCCGCAGTCTGGACGACGTCGTCAGGCACCTCTGCGATGGCGTCGCTGGTCGCCCAGCCTCTGGCGGCGTCGAGACGCACTCGTCGCTGTCGCTGAAGGCGGGGTCGAGCGAACCGGGTGGCGGAGCGGCGGCCATGGCCACCGGCGTCTCCGCGGCCTCGGCTGCCTCCGGGTCAACTTCCGTAACGGCTGGGATCCTCGGCGACGATCCCGGAGCTACCGATGCTGCCGCCGGTGGTCTCCTTGCCGACCCGGCTGGTCAGCAGATCTCTAACGAAGACTTCGAGGCGTCGATCTCAGTGACCCTGCTGCTGGGGGACAGGTACCAGCATCACCAGCGGCGGAAGGCCGAGTCGCAGGCTCGGGCCCGGCTGGCTGCCATCGCGGCCGCTTCGGCGGCGGCTGCTGCTAGCGGCGGGTTGCAGCTGCGGGCGGTGGTCACCGAGCTCGGCGACTCCAGCCATCGCCAGCTGGTTGCCTGTCTGCGACCGGCTGGCACGGAGGACGACTGGCAGGTGAGACTGAGAATATTAGCCACTGCTTGAGCAAGCTGGAGAATCTGCCCCCAAATCTCACCTGAGAGTTGCCTCAAATCTCACCTGAGATTCGCCTAAAATCTCACCTGAGAGTCGCCTCAAATCTCATCTCAGAATCCGGCCGAATCTCACTAGAGAATCGCCTCAAATCTCATCTCAGAATCCAGCCGAATCTCACCTGAGAATCACCCCAAATCTCACCTGAGAATCGCCCTAAATCTCACCTGAGAGTCACCTCAAATCTCATCTCAGAACTGGCCCGAATCTCACCAAAGAATCGCCTCAAATCTCATCTCAGAATCCGGCCGAATCTCACCAGAGAATCGCCTTAAGTCTCATCTCAGAATCCAGCCGAATCTCACTAGAGAATCTTCTCAAATCTCTTCTGAGAATCGCCTCAAATTTCACCTGAGAATCGCTTAAAATGTCACCTGAGAACCGCCTAAAATCCCATCTGAGAATCGCCTCAAATCTTTACCTGAGAATCACCCCAAATCTCACCTGAGAATCACCCCAAATCTCACCTGAGAATCACCCCAAATCTCACCTGAGAATCACCCCAAATCTCACCTGAGAATCACCCCAAATCTCACTTGAGAATCACCCCAAATCTCACCTGAGAATCACCCCAAATCTCACTTGAGAATCACCCCAAATCTCACCTGAGAATCGCCCTAAATCTCACCTGAGAATCGCCCTAAATCTCACCTGAGAATCGCCCCTCCAAATACCTGCAGGCGGGCTGGAAAGAGGCCCTTGGCGAACACCGCCGTGAAGCCACCGGGCAGCGCAAGCTTCTCGACCGACTTCGCCGTTGGCTCACTGATTTCCGAGCGAAACGCCGTCAAAGCGTCGCCCTGGTCTTCCTGGTCGGCATTGGAGACGACAGCGGCGGAGGCAGCGGCCTCTGCCCGCCTTTGGTGTTCCTGCCGACTTGAACCGCATTGTAGCGACGATTTTATGAAAATGTACATCCACATGTACATATGTATGTGATGGCATTTCCTGTGTGTTCTCGATCATAAATCCCCCCGGTATCTCACCACTGTCTGTCCCCGGTATCTTACCACTGTCTGTCCCCGGTATCTCACCCTGTCTGTCCCCGGTATCTCACCCCTGTCTGTCCCCGTTATCTCACCTGTGTCTGTCCCAAGCATCTCATCCCTGCGTCTGACCCCGGTATCTCACCTGTCTCTGACCCCGGTATCTCACCTGTCTCTGACCCCGGTATCTCACCTGTGTCTGTCCCCGCTATCTCACCCCTGTCTGTCCCCGGTATCTCACCCCTGTCTGTCCCCGGTATCTCACCCCTGTCTGTCCCCGGTATCTCACCCTTGTCTGTCCCCGGTATCTCATCTGTGTCTGTCCCCGGTATCTCATCTGTGTCTGTCCCCGGTATCTCCCCTGTGTCTGTCCCCGGTATCTCCCCTGTGTCTGTCCCCGGTATCTCATCTGTGTCTGTCCCCGGTATGTTACCCCTGTCTGTCCCCGGTATCTCCCCTGTGTCTGTCCCCGGTATCTCATCTGTGTCTGTCCCCGGTATGTTACCCCTGTCTGTCCCCGGTATGTTACCGCTGTCTGTCCCCGGTATGTTACCCCTGTCTGTCCCCGGTATCTCACCTGTGTCTGTCCCCGGTATCTCACCTGTGTCTGTCCCCGGTATCTCATATGTGTCTGTCCCCGGTATGTTACCCCTGTCTGTCCCCGGTATGTTACCGCTGTCTGTCCCCGGTATGTTACCCCTGTCTGTCCCCGGTATCTCACTCCTGTCTGTCCCCGGTATCTCACCTGTGTCTGTCCCCGGTATCTCACCTGTGTCTGTCCCCGGTATCTCATATGTGTCTGTCCCCGGTATCTCATATGTGTCTGTCCCCGGTATGTTACCCCTGTCTGTCCCCGGTATGTTACCGCTGTCTGTCCCCGGTATGTTACCCCTGTCTGTCCCCGGTATCTCACTCCTGTCTGTCCCCGGTATCTCACCTGTGTCTGTCCCCGGTATCTCACCTGTGTCTGTCCCCGGTATCTCATATGTGTCTGTCCCCGCTATCTCACCCATGTCTGTCCCCGCTATCTCACCCATGTCTGTCCCCGGTATCTCACCTGTGTCTGTCGCCAGTATCTCATCCCTGCGTCTGACCCCGGTATCTCCACAAATTCTCATTATTCAACCATTGCTGCTTGCACTGAATTGCAAAATAGAATTCCAAAAAGGTGTCAAAAGTTTTTAACAACTAATAATAAACACATTCTGTTCTAATCTTTTGTTTATTTGCTTAATCGGCCTGTTTTTAATCGCATTGTATGAAAATTTTATTCCTTAAAAAAACTTACTGGTAATAGAAAATGTGAAAAATAATACTCACAGTAGCATGAGTGGCATTTATTTAATGTATGCACGCTACGCTATGTACACAGTAGGCCTGTGCTAGTGGGCACAGTGTTCCCGTAATATCAATCGCTTGCAATGCAGCGTAATTTTTTTGCAATCTGCCATGTTTTAACACTGCTATTAAAATCTGCCATGCCAAAGCACTAATCTCATGGTTGCTTGAAGTTGAATTTAAAGCTTTTGAATAAAATCAACCGAGATTCATCTGTGATTGATTGGGATTTGTGTTTTTTGTTACAACCGTATTTCAATGTCGTGAATATTATTTATTAATGTGCCTGGCGTAAATATTGCGTTTTTGTAACTTATTTGAATAATAAGTAAGGTCGCAAGTTCGAATCTCAGTTCTCAAGTAGATAAAGAATCGTTTTTCCGCTTATTCTATTCTACAGAATCAGCCTCTCTATCTAATCTATCCTACAGAATCAGCCTCTCTATCTATTCTATCCTACAGAATCAGCCTCTCTATCTATTCTGTTCTACAGAATAAGCCTCTCTATCTATTCTGTTCTACATAATCAGCCTCTCTATCTATTCTGTTCTACATAATCAGCCTCTCTATCTATTCTGTTCTACATAATCAGCCTCTCTATCTATTCTATTCTACAGAATCAGCCTCTCTATCTATTCTATTCTACAGAATCAGCCTCTCTATCTATTCTATTCTACAGAATCAGCCTCTCTATCTATTCTATTCTACAGAATAAGCCTCTCTATCTATTCTATTCTACAGAATCAGCCTCTCTATCTATTCTATCCTACAGAATCAGCCTCTCTATCTATTCTGTTCTACAGAATCAGCCTCTCTATCTATTCTGTTCTACAGAATCAGCCTCTCTATCTATTCTGTTCTACAGAATCAGCCTCTCTATCTATTCTGTTCTACATAATCAGCCTCTCTATCTATTCTGTTCTACATAATCAGCCTCTCTATCTATTCTGTTCTACAGAATCAGCCTCTCTATCTATTCTGTTCTACATAATCAGCCTCTCTATCTATTCTATCCTACATAATCAGCCTCTCTATCTATTCTATCCTACATAATCAGCCTCTCTATCTATTCTGTTCTACAGAATCAGCCTCTCTATCTATTCTGTTCTACATAATCAGCCTCTCTATCTATTCTGTTCTACATAATCAGCCTCTCTATCTATTCTATTCTACAGAATCAGCCTCTATCTATTCTATCCTACAGAGTCAGCCTCTCTATCTATTCTATCCTACAGAATCAGCCTCTCTATCTATTCTATTCTACAGAATCAACTACATAATCAGCCTAGCACCACGCTGTACTTATCTATAAAGTTCTCAGTCTCCCCAAGGTGAAGTTGTCCCATAATTTCGCGAGCATTCCCACTTTCCGCAGAAAAACTCTTTTATTCCGGCCTTGGCGCATTTAGATTGGCTAATTTTCTGTTGGGAATTCTCGACAAAATTATATACGCAAAGTCATTCCCAAATATGCGAATGTGGGCGGGTCGTCGGGTAAAAGTTGTTGGAAAATTTTAGGCTCAGCCATTTGTCTGTCTGTTCGCCTTCATTTGCATGGCAATTTCATTTTGTTTCATTTGCATTTGGAAAAAAGGAAGCCGAGTTTTGTCTGTCTAAGGTCACGGTTCGACTGTGTGGCCATTCCGTGCGTGAACTCGGCTGTTAACTGGTAGTTGGAAGACGGCTGGCTTTTGTTCTGGCGCTACAGTTAGTGTCAGTTTTGGCGCCACAATCAATGATAGTTTTGGCGCCACAATTAATGTCAGTTCTAGCGCCACAATCAGTGTCAGTTTTGGCGCCACAATCAATGCCATTTTTAGCGCCACAACAATCAATGCCAGTTTTAGCGCCACAATCAATGCCAGTTTTGGCGCCACAATAAATGTCAGTTTTAGCGCCACAATCAATGTCAGTTTTGGCGCCACAATCAATGCCAGTTGTAGCGCCACAATCAATGCCAGTTTTAGCGCCACAATCAATGTCAGTTTTGGCGCCACAGTAAATGCCAGTTTTAGCCACAATCAATGTCAGTTTTGGCGCCACAATCAATGCTTTTAGCGCCACAATCAATGCTTTTTAGCCAAAACAGTGCAAAAGCGAATGTTACAGAGCTAACATATAGTTACTGACATAGCTAACATGTAATCTACGTAATAGTAACGTTACATCGGTTACACTGTACGCTCGTAGAGTCAGTAGGTTTGCATTTTTATTTTCCAACTTCGAACTGCAAACGGAGCGCCACAAATTCATGCCCTGCAGGAAAGTCCCAAGATCTCTCTTGTTGCAGTGCAGTCGGGGTACATACGAATAAATAACTTTTTTGTTATAAGGGAGGCTGATGCCTCTAGAACATGTACACGCGGTGTAGCAGATGATTGACTGGGGCATGCCGCTACCGGAGAGCGCAGAGACACGCCGAGTCACTGCGGTGTGTAGTCAGCAAGGAATTGATGGATGTCTGGGCGAACAGACGCTGAAGAACCGGACAGAGGGTAAGAGAGACAGACAATTAATAGGATACGGCCGGGTATCGAAATGCATAGACAGACAGACAGACAGGCAGACAGACAGACAAACAGGCAGACTGACAGACAGACAGACAGGCAGACAGACAGACAAACGGACGGACAGACAGACAGACAGACAGACAGACAGACAGGCAGACTGACAGACAGACAGGCAGACTGACAGACTGACAGACAAACGGACGGACAGACTGACAGACAGACAGGCAGACTGACAGACAGACAGACAGACAGACAGACAGACAGACAGACAGACAGGCAGACTGACAGACAGACAGACTGACAGACAGACAGACAGGCAGACTGACAGACAGACAGACTGACAGACAGACAGACAGACAGACAGACAGACAGACAGACAGACAGGCAGACTGACAGACAGACAGACTGACAGACAGACAGACAGACAGACGGACGGACAGACAGACAGACAGACATACAGACGGACGGACAGACAGGGGGATGAAAACTAAAAAGCCTTGAGCAGATTGCTTGTATTCGGAAAATACTCGATCCAGCCTCTGAAGTCCCGCTGTAATCCCATTGCCTATTTCCTTCACACGTTCCCCAGCGCTCCAACACCTGTTGCCAGGAATGCAGAGCAGCCGGGGGGTCTATTTCTCTTCTGTTGAAGCAGCAAAACTGCTTTTGCACTTTCTTATACTCGTAGTTTCGGCTTTGATAGAAGACCTCGCACTGTGACGAGAAGTGAGGTCGGAGAGAGGTGAAGGGGAGCTGCAGGGTCGTTCGTTGGGCACACAGTGTCCATGGTCATAAATTTACAATCAACTGACCCTTTAAAAAACCTAGATAGCTCAGAGTCCTCTCCATCTTATCTTAGCTGCTGCTATTGCTGAGCGCGCTGCTCAGACGCCATGAAGTTCCCAAGGGGATTGCTGATAGCTGCGTGCTGATCGTTAAGATATTCTCTTTTTGTCGGAAATTCTGTACAGTCTCTTTGACGAATTTTATCTCAAAACGGTTCATTCTTACGATTTTAGCGTGCAGTAGCAAAATTAAAATGAGGTGCCGATATTGGGTGTCCATTGGTGTCGATATTGGGTGTCCATTGGTGTCGATATTGGGTGTCCATTGGTGTCGATATTGGGTGTCCATTGGTGTCGATATTGGGTGTCCATTGGTGTCGATATTGGGTGTCCATTGGTGTCGATATTGGGTGTCTATTGGTGTCGATATTGGGTGTCCATTGGTGTCGATATTGGGTGTCCATTGGTTGACACCAATGGTCGACATATTGGGTGTCCATTGGTGTCGATATTATGTGTCCATTGGAGTCGATATTGGGTGTCCATTGGTGTCGATATAAGACGCCCACTCACTACTTCAGTTGTCAGGGCAACTTTGTAAGAGCTCCTAGGTTTCTATGGGAAGATTGTATCAAAAAACCCGTGTTGACCAGAAGTTTTTGAAAATCATTGCCCAAACTTCTGATCCAGCAGTCCATGGCGCTGCAGGACCCACCGACCCCCTGCTACCATTTCAGCAATTATCATGCTTAATTCCATAAAATGATAATGCTTTTCGCTACCTGGGAAGAGGACAGCTCTTAGCAGCAAGCTCCACGGGAAGGCTGGCTATGGTCATAAATAAGCTCATGCGATGCCACGCAATGGAAGGGGCGGTCAAAAACTTTTATGAGCAGCATTGGTGCAATCAATGTCAGCACAGCACGTCAGCGCTGTCATAAAACTGCTGCATGGCTGGGTTTATAGCTCAGGCACCGCGGAGCATGAGGCTGCATGAACCAAGTGTGGGACAGTACTTTTGCTTGCAGGGACTTTTTTAGCTTATGTGTCTCTCCTTGAGTACGTACGGTACTCTCAA
This sequence comes from Macrostomum lignano, assembly GCA_002269645.1. NCBI lineage: Eukaryota > Metazoa > Platyhelminthes > Macrostomidae > Macrostomum > Macrostomum lignano. Next base: position 359,178 of record NIVC01000522.1, on the reverse strand, counting down.
TTTTCACAACGTCCAACTTTAGGGTTTGTGAAGTTTAAGGTTTGTGAAGTCTAATAAGGTTTGTGAAGTTTAAGGTTTGTGAAGTTAAGAGTTTGTGAAGTTTAAGGTTTGTGAAGATTAATAAGGTTTGTGAAGTTTAGGGTTTGTGAAGTTTAAGGTTTGTGAAGCTTAGGGCTTGTGAAGTTTAAGGTTTGTGAAGTTAAGAGTTTGTGAAGTTTAAGGTTTGTGAAGCTTAGGGCTTATGAAGTTTAAGGTTTGTGAAGTTTAGGGTTTGTGAAGTTTAAGGTTTGTGAAGTCTAATAAGGTTTGTGAAGTCTAATAAGGTTTGTGAAGTTAAGAGTTTGTGAAGTTTAAGGTTTGTGAAGTCTAATAAGGTTTGTGAAGTTTAGGGTTTGTGAAGTTTAAGGTTTGTGAAGTTTAGGGTTTGGGAAGTTTAGGGTTTGTGAAGTTTAGGGTTTGTGAATTTTAGGGTTTGTGAAGTTTAGGGTTTGTGAAGTTTAGGGTTTGTGAAGTTTAGGGTTTGTGAAGCTTAGGGTTTGTGAAGTTTAGGGTTTGTGAAGCTTAGGGTTTGTGAAGATTAGGATTTGCGAAGTTAGGGTTTGTAGAATTTTTAAGCTCATTAAATGCGATTCTAAAGCATATTTTGGATTGAATTTTCATATTTTATTTTGGGTTTTATAATCTTAGAATCGACCACCACGAAACTTCAAAATCTCTGAATTTCGATCTATAAATGTCGGATGCAAAAACGAGAGTTGAAATTCTCGAAAAAAACTTGCAATTGCGTACACAAGAAAACGAATGCGGGCGAAAGAACTTCTTTCCAATCCCCAAGGCCCTTCATCACTAAATTTTCTTCTCCCATTCTCCCCTCTCTCTTGGGCCCTCCTCTTATCGCCAAGAACTGATCCTATGCAGCTGCTTGCGGCATTAAATTTTCTGTGTGTACCAACCTCTCCCCGCCCGCGGCTCTGTCTGCAGGCTCTCTCTCCTGGCAGACGTTGCCATCAAAGCTCCTCAGCCTCTGCGCGCCTCATCCTTATAACCCTCTACCCGTCTGTCTGTTCCCATCCCCCATCGCCAACTCTCTGAGCGAGGATTGGCTTAGCCAGAATGGGACGCGAGTGATTTAAGAGTTGGAACAAAAAGTACAGAACTGCCTGGCAACCAACCGTTTCACTCACTCAGTCGTTCGTTCGCTCGCTCACACTCCAAGGCCTGGAGCACGCTTAAGCCAGTGAGCTCAGTTTGGCAGATTAGCCAAGCAAAAGAAGTACTCATATTTCCTACTTTCCCACTGCAGGGGCAGCTCCCATATAGTTCCTGTAAGTCCGCGAACTGCAGAGTAGTGGACTCTGTTCTGCCCCATTGTTTTAGCATTACTGCCCGACAGTTTGACAAAGCCGGAGTAAAATTTCGCTCACTTTCTGCTAATCTACCTGTCCCTTAGTAACTAGCTCTTACATTTTTGCAGTGGCCTCAAAGTTCTGTAGTTCACGACATTATGGATGCCAACACTGCAGCTGTGAGGTGAGCATTAGTATATTTCTAAATCTATTTTACTGACCTATGTTTGTAAATATACTTGATAAATCTGGAGGATGCCACTTTATCTGGGTGGGTGCCACTTTATCTGGGTGGGTGCCATTTTATCTGGGTGGGTGCCATTTTATATGGGTGGGCGCCATTTTATCTGGGTGGACGCCATTTTATCTGGGTGGGTGCCACTTTATCTGGGTGGGTGCCACTTTATCTGGGTGGGTGCCATTTTATCTGGGTGGACGCCATTTTATCTGGGTGGGTGCCATTTTATCTGGGTGGGTGCCATTTTATCTGGGTGGACGCCATTTTATCTGGGTGGACGCCATTTTATCTGGGTGGGTGCCACTTTATCTGGGTGCATGCTATTTTTTATGGGCGGACGCCATATTATCTGGGTGGGTGTCATTTTATATGGGTGGGTGCCATTATATCTGGGTGGGTGCCATTTTATCTGGGTGGGTGCCATTTTATCTGGGTGGGTGCCATTTTATCTGGGTGGTCGCCAGAACCTGGGGCGCCAGCAAGAAAGAGTTTGAACACTTAGGGCAGCTGAGTTCACCAAAAGCATTGCAATATTCTAACTTTTGTGCAATATCACAAGATACAAATGGAATGTATGAGGGTAAATGAGTTAGAACTAATCTCAGTTATTAGTCCCTATCAGTCCTTCCTTAGGCTAGAGATTGCCTCCTCAAGCAATCTGGTAAATTGCGCATTCAAGTAGAACTTGATTACATTTCCCCCAGCCTCCAATAGTGCTGTCATGGGGACGGCATACAGCAGCGACTGTTTCCGAGGTTCCGATATATCTGCCGAGCATATAGTGAACTAGTGCAGCGCTATAGTTGGTTATATTAGTCCCCTCAGGACAAATTTGCTCAGACCCCGCCGGCCTCGTGACCATGACTTGCGCCGCATGAATATAAAGCCTATGACGAGCTAGGGGAATACGGTTGAATGGACACTGGACAGTTGCCTGCACACTGCACTGCAGCAGCAGCAGCAGTATCTATCTATCTGTCTGCTGCGTATCGTATTGAAGCATGAAATTGGGATTTGGGAGCTTTTCTCCCCAGACCAGACGAGACGGCAGTCCAATATAGCTGATCCACCGACCGACCGACCGAAGTGCTCAGAAAAGCAGGCAACAGAAAGTCCAGTCAAGTTCGCTCCAATTCAAGCGAATCAGACTCCAGAACCAGACAGACTCATACCCCATCCACGCCCAGTTCATTCCCCCAATGACACTGATTGCTAGTTTTGTTGTTTGGCGTTGGCATTGGCAATGTTTGCTTTGCCGTTGCCCCCCTCTCTCGGGCTTAGTTAGCTTGGCCTTGCATAATAAGTTGAGCCAAAGGCAGCCTGTGGGCTTCACATCCCAACAGTTAAGTTCTGGCAATCTGTTGCAATCTGGAAAAAGTCAATGAATGTACATTAAGCAGCGAGAGACCCTAACTAAGCTCTAAAGCCGATACACTTCCACTAACGAAATTGTACATAGTCTATTGACTCTGGGTATGTACATATAGTTTGGGGTGGGGGCATGGGAAGTTCAGGCCTGGGGGTTAATAAAAACGACCGCTCTCAATTTAACAGCCAATTAAAAAACAGCGCTCGGTGGGGGGCCCTTAACTTAGTTAGCTTAGCTAGCTTTTATTGCCTTTTATTGGATTGATAAAACGGTTAACTGTGTCGGTTATCCTCAACTTTGATAATAAAACAGTTAACCGTTATCTTTAACATGAAGCGATAGATGGGGTGGGCTAGCAAGACTGACGGAGTGACGAAGCGAAAGCGTGTACTTTATTCAATGTACATTTATCAGGCCAATGCTGTTAATATACGCCTAACAGGATCCAGCAGGCTTGGCGAGGCTGGCAGAATCGATCAGCAACTGCCGGCTCCTCCCTAGAAGAGGACGAAGCTGCTCAAACAACTTCTGGCTACATGAGCGCCAGTAGCAGCGCCGAACACGTGACCGTCTCAACAGCGGCGGCGCATCTGCCGCCTCAATCATCGGCGCCGCATAAGTCGCCGAGGCCGCCGCCGCCACCGAGGCGAAGCTGGACGTCGGCCGCGCTGCCGTTGAATTTGCATTGCTTCGGCGACAGCTCCGGCGACGCTTCGCCGGCGTCTTCGTCTTCCTTAGCCGCGCCGTCGCCGCCGCCGCCGCCGTTGTCGGTCGGAGCCTCGCGCACGGATCTGACCGGCAGCGTACAGGTGCCAGCCTATTGCGACTCCTGGCTGCCAGGCCTGTCGTCGGATTATCGGGTGAGTCAAACTTTCGAGAGATGTTCGAAAAGTGCACAAGGTACTTATTCATTACTGGAATCACATTGTCGCATCCTTGCTTCTCCCCTCTATGCTAACACAGTCGGGTCCAGAAGCAGCCATGGAGCTGTGCTATCGAAACGATGCGGCCTCGGATTTCGGTGATTTAAGCGATATCGACTGCGAAGCTGGAGGAAACGGCGGCGGCGGCGGAGGAGGATGGCAGCGATTCTGCAGGCCGTCGCTGCTTAAAAACTCGGAGGTGATAATGATAATTAATAACTAATTACGCCTGCACTAATGGGCAGATATGCAACCGACAGCTTAGCCTGAAGGACTAGGGGGTCGCACTCCCAACTACCCCAGCTAATACTGGTGGGTGAAGTTGTGAACTGCAGCAATGCAGAGTTAAGTGTCCTGCTCAAGGGCACAAATTGTTTCAAGTGGGTTGAGAATCGAACCCCCTATGTTTTAGGTCGTGAGTCCGACGCTCTAACCAGTAGGCTACAACCCCTATAGGTGATGAAGTTGTATATCGCTCGTAGGCTGTTTTAGTAAGATGCTAATCACTTCTATAATCACATGCTTATCGATTCATCAACAATACAACATGTACGAGCGTATATTGAATTCACCGATCTTTGATACTCTGTACTATCTACTATGCTTTCTCGAATTTCAGGGCAGCCGATCTCAGCAGATCAGTGGAAAATCGGCCTCTAGATCATTGGTAAACCTATATTAGTCTACAAATCTGACTGTGATTTTTGTGATACCCCGCGACTTAAAAATTCTCATAATCCTATATCTATAGACTCGCAGACCATTGGAGCCTGAACTGCTGGAAAGTCTTGGTCTCGACTGTAATCACGAGATTTTGTCTGTTCACACTCGACTTAGAGGCGAAGCCCAATTAGCACTGGCTCAGGTATATTCAGAATGTCTGCAAAATTTTTCACAAACGGTGGATAGAATCTTTATAGTATCTAAGGATAAAAAAGGTTATAGACCAAAATCTACCATTAAATTTACGCGAGGAGATTAAGAGAAAAATGAAGAATTTAATCTACACTAGAAATCGTAGAGAGAAAATCTAGGTTTCAATGTACACTAGAAGGGGTAGAGAAAAATCTAATGTACACAGAGGGGCAGAAAGAATAATCGATAAAGAGCAGTGTACATAGAAGCGATAGCGAGAAGAATCTACCACTGTACACAGTGAGGTGGAGAAATTCACTTTTCTATATAAACAAACAACTGTGTCCAAACTCCGCAAATCAGGCCAAGCCCATGGCCCGTATGCAGCTGCAGTTGGACAGCAGCCCCAGCGACGAGACCAAACTCTACGTTGCCGGCCCGAACCACCCTGTAGTCGTTTCAAACCGCGCCGGGTTCAACTGGCCCGGCCGTCTGTCCGAAAATGATCTGCTCTGCGCCAGTCGAGGCGCCTTGAAAATGCTGCACCGATGCCTGCTGACTAAAATTGATGGTGAGAGTTCGATGCCCGACGCACATATCACATATCGAATATAAGTACGGGCTTATACTAGCCACTTGTAGATAACTTCGATAGATAGCAACTCACGCCATGGATCTTCAGCACAATCTGTGCGGTGTTGAATAGCCTAGATAATTATGTACTCAACAACATTAAAAAGTCGCCACCTTTGAGAGTGCGCAGTAAATTCTAGCTCAGTATTGACTTTTGAGTGACGCAACTTGCGTCACGCGACGCAGAGTTTGGTTGGGTGATGAGGGATTGGGAAGAGCGGAGCAAATTTAAAGTCACGTGACTTGATTGATTATCGATGGTAATTTAAAGTCACGTGACTTGATTGATTATCGATGGTAATTTTAAAGTCACGTGACTTTATTGATAATCGATGGTAATTTTAAAGTCACGTGACTTGATTGATTATCGATGGTAATTTTAAAGTCACGTGACTTGATTGATTATCGATGGTAATTTTAAAGTCGCGTGACTTAATTGATTATCGATGGTAATTTTAAAGTCACGTGACTTGATTGATTATCGATGGTAATTTTAAAGTCACGTGACTTGATTGATTATCGATGGTAATTTTAAAGTCACGTGACTTAATTGATTATCGATGGTAATTTTAAAGTCACGTGACTTGATTGATTATCGATGATAATTTTAAAGCCACGTGACTTGATTGATTATCGATGGTAATTTTAAAGTCACGTGACTTGATTGATTATCGATGGTAATTTTAAAGTCACGTGACTTGATTGATTATCGATGGTAATTTTAAAGTCACGTGACTTGATTGATTATCGATGGTAATTTTAAAGTCACGTGACTTGATTGATTATCGATGGTAATTTTAAAGTCACGTGACTTGATTGATTATCGATGGTAATTTTAAAGTCACGTGACTTAATTGATTATCGATGGTAATTTTAAAGTCACGTGACTTGATTGATTATCGATGATAATTTTAAAGCCACGTGACTTGATTGATTATCGATGGTAATTTTAAAGTCACGTGGCTTGATTGATTATCGATGGTAATTTTAAAGTCACGTGACTCGCGAGCAGCTCAGTGATAAACGAGCCCAGCCTAGTTCGACGACAGCACAACAAGGCAAACATCAAACAAAAACTAATTTTGTCTTTTAAAAAGCAAAGTGACTGCTTGCTTTTTTACTGGCTGGGCAAAGAGCATTGCTTGCTTAAATTTTACATTCTGCCCCGAGATGCCTCGAGGATGAATCATTGATTAGTGGAATTGATTATATCGTACAGCACTGGATCTGTACCAGAGAGAAATCTATATCGTAATGCCCACTTGGGTTGTGTTTCTACGGCAGGTATGATACAACTCCAGTTTTAGGCCCGAACTGTCTCACATGCATACTCCTGCAAACAGGATTGAATTAGTTAATCAGATTGAAGTGGGAAGTCTGGTTTAACACCCCAGTGCATGGATACACATTGCAGTAACTGTAACCTGGAATGAAGACAATTTTAACATTGACTTGATGGATCGGAGTGCATGTCCCTGAACGAGAACATTATTTATACAGCAGAATTGATGTTGAAAATTAATTTTGAATGATCAGAGGTCGGACCTTTTCATTATACAATATACATGTATACTTAGTGTACATTCAGCTTATTCCAAGCATCGAGTATGCTTCGTGCCCACGCGACACAAATCAATACGACCTCACAAATCCGCAGCATGCAACAGCGAACTGGTCAACTGCCTTGTTGAGCGAGACGATCTGCACATGGAGCAGGACTCCCTGCTCATTGAAGTCGAAGATCTCACTCGGTAAGTCAATGTTTTCTTATCGAGATTTTTTACAACGTAGTACTTGTATTTTCGATACATATCGGTCGAACAATTTCAGGCGAGCTAAAGAGGCAGCCAGACGCCTTAATGCGAAGGAGCTGGGAGGCTGGAGCGATTCATCAATTAATTGCAATTAAACAAAGTTGGTTCTGCATCGGCACTAAACTGAGGTTAAGTGCAACTGCGAGACTACAAAGAATCCTTCAATCATAAAACAATATTTTAACTGGTCTACTAGAAGTAACACGGTTATAGATTTTCATATCCTTTGAATTGACTACGCAGACAAATGTTTTAATTAGGGCTTAAATATTAGTTCAGTCTAGTATTTTTCATACACATAGACTCACTTCTTGTTCAGCCATTCTTGACAACTGTTACACTAAAGTACAATGCGATATTTTATTTTTCGAAAGAAATTGCCAATGCGAAATTTAAATTAAATGAGTAATTTTTTGTGCCGAGGTTCCTGAGAAACACAAGATGCAAGTTAAGGGATTTCAATTGTCTTAGTGAACGAAGATGCAACCCAGATGATTCACAGCTGCAACCCAGCTGATTCACAGCTGCAACCCAGCTGATTCACAGCTGCAACCCAGCTGATTCACAGCTGCAACCCAGCTGATTCACAATTGCAATCCAGCTGATTCACAGCTGCAACCCAGCTGATTCACAGCTGCAACCCAGCTGATTCACAATTGCAATCCAGCTGATTCACAGCTGCAACCCAGCTGATTCACAACTGCAACCCAGCTGATTCACAACTGCAACCCAGCTGATTCACAACTGCAACCCAGCTGATTCACAACTGCAACCCAGCTGATTCACAACTGCAACCCAGCTGATTCACAACTGCAACCCAGCTGATTCACAGCTGCAACTCAGCTGATTCACAACTGCAAAATAGCTGATTCACAGCTGCAACTCAGCTGATTCACAACTGCAAAATAGCTGGTTCACAATTGCAACCCAGCTGATTCACAACTGCAACCCAGCTGATTCACAGCTGCAACTCAGCTGATTCACAACTGCAAAACAGCTGATTCACAACTGCAACCCAGCTGGTTCACAACTGCAACCCAGCTGATTCACAGCTGCAACTCAGCTGATTCACAACTGCAAAATAGCTGATTCACAACTGCAACCCAGCTGATTCACAACTGCAACCTAGCTGATTCACAGCTGCAACCCAGCTGATTCACAGCTGCAAAATAGCTTATTTACAAGTAATTTAGATGCAATGGTATCTAAACGAGATTGCATAATAAGTGTTCAGAACGTGAAACGAGGCAATGGCAAATAGATAAAGCAGATGAAAAAGTTTATATTTATACAATAACAACAATTTACAAAAATCTTACTGTGCATAATCAACTGCTATTAGCATATTTAACTGGTAAACCCAGGATTAATACATTGGCTATACAAGCAATTGCAGACATAGATTTTAGTAAAAAAAAATTTAAATAAAAAATTACAAGCAAGGTAATACTTATAACTGTTGTTTGTTAAGCGAATAAAATTCGAAGTTTAACAAGACGTCAATAGCAGGTAATGGCGTGCACATATTTATGAGATAACTGGTCGATCGAATTTGGGAAAATCAAATGGCTGGCTAAATGGGTTCAGGCCAGTTGCTAGGATATAATATCGTCAGCGCTGCGTCAGTGTAACATGGAAAACAATTTAACAAATATTGAATTGATTCATAGTGAAAAAAACTAATCCATCGACTAACTTCTCAGTCAATCAAGTGACTTATCAATCCACAATTGAATTATCAATCCATCAACAAAATGATTAATCAATCAACTGAGTTATCAATCCATCAACAAAGTTATCTAACCATCGAAAGTTATCAACCATCAACAAACTTATCAATCCATCAACAAACTTATCAATCCATCAACAAACTTATCAATCCACAAACAAATTTATCAATCCATCAACAAACTTATCAATCCATAAACAAACTTATCAATCCATCAACAAACTTATCAATCCACAAACAAATTTATCAATCCATCAACAAACTTATCAATCCATCAACAAACTTATCAATCGATTAACAAACTTATCAATCCATCAACAAACTTATCAATCCATCAACAAACTTATCAATCCATAAACAAACTTATCAATCCACAAACAAATTTATCAATCCATCAACAAACTTATCAATCCATCAACAAACTTATCAATCCATCAACAAACTTATCAATCCATCAACAAACTTATCAATCCATCAACAAACTTATCAATCGATTAACAAACTTATCAATCCACAAACAAATTTATCAATCCATCAACAAACTTATCAATCCATCAACAAACTTATCAATCCATCAACAAACTTATCAATCGATTAACAAACTTATCAATCCATCAACAAACTTATCAATCCATCAACAAACTTATCAATCCATCAACAAACTTATCAATCCATCAACAAACTTATCAATCCATCAACAAACTTATCAATCCATCAACAAACTTATCAATCCATCAACAAACTTATCAATCCACAAACAAATTTATCAATCCATCAACAAATTTATCAATCCATCAACAAACTTATCAATCCATCAACAAACTTATCAATCGATTAACAAACTTATCAATACATAAACTCAACAATCAATCAACTGACTTATTAATCCACAATTAAATTACCAATCGATCAATCGCTACTTGTTGGATTGGTTGATGAATCAATGGAAATAGTTACAATAAATATTATACTCCAAATCAGTGCTCAAAGCAACTTGAGTCCCTAAAAACTATCATTACGATGAACTTTGAAAGACCGAAAGCCAAAGGTCAGAACCGTTTTGACATTTTAAAGAAAACACGAGGAAGACGCAAATGAAGCGACATCATTAACAGCACGGCAGCAGCTTCCAAGCTAGCAGGTTGACTCAACACAAAAGTTCAGTTCGCCATAAACAACTACACTGGGAATTTCAAAAGCAGCAAAGCTGACCATCGGTCTTCACTGGCAATACTCGTATTTGCAACTCTCATTCAAATTGATTATCAACTGCAACCCAGCTGATTTACAACTGCAACCCAGCTTATTCACAACTGCATATCACAAAAAGATAACGAATTAACTAACCAAGAGAAAGCAAAGCTAAAGATTATAACAACAGCATTAAAAACAAGTTTCAATACTTGATTTATCATGGGTTTTAAAGTATAGTTATTGTGAAACAAGGAAGCAAAGCAGTACTGAGAACATATAAATAAGTATAATAATATTAGTAATATTAATAATAATAACAATAAGTATACAATATTGGTTTACAATCTGATGGAAAGCTCCATTAGACAAAATTCGATACCCAAATCTCTGATGACAGACAGACAGACAGACAGACAGACAGACGGACAGACAGACAGACAGACAGACAGATAGACAGACAGACAGACAGACAGACAGACAGACAGACAGACAGGTAGACAGACAGACGGACAGACAGACAGACAGACGGACGGACAGACAGACAGACAGACAGACAGACAGACAGACAGACAGACGGACAGACAGACGGACAGACAGACAGACGGACAGACAGACGGACAGACAGACAGACAGACGGACAGACAGACAGACAGACAGACAGACGGACAGACAGACGGACAGACAGAAAGACAGACACACAGACAGATGGGAAAAAACGATCAAATATACTATTACCACGGTTGTCATTATTACCTTAGTTAAATAATTTTGATTGCCGCGGAGGCGGAACCGGAGCTTGGACATTGGCCGGTCTGGGCGGCGGCTGGGGCTGTGACGCCTTGGCAGGTAAATTGGTGTACTCGTGACCGTTGGCTTGAGCTTGCTGTTGCTGCTGCTGCTGCACTTGCAGCTCCTGCAGCTGCTGCACATAGGCCTGCACGGCCTTGTACACAAACTTGTACTGACTCTCAGTCTGCACCATGCCAGATCGCTTGGATCGGACATGATGGGTCAGCTTCTGTATGTCAATATCGCAATTCAATCCCATCGCTTCAATGAAGTTCAGCAGCATGTCGATGATGATCACGGAGCCGGTGCGGCCGATCCCGGCGCTGCAGTGCACCACAATGGGCCCGAAGTCGTTCTTGGCGCATTTCTCCATATCTCTGGCCTTCTCGCGTACGTTGATGAGCAATCGAATCACCGACCCAGGATCGGACGGGACATTGTGGTCTGGCCAGCCAACGTACTGATAGTGCATCACCGTTCGCTTCTCGTCGCCAGGACGACGTTCAACTTCCAGAGTGTTCACCGTGATGTCCTCGATGGACAGTTCCTCGAGGTGGCGCACCAGAATTGCTCCCCCCGGCGCGGGGAACTCCCTGGTCTCACGGCCGGTGGGCCAATACCTGGCGCACTTCACCTTGGCCCGCTCCTCCTCTCTGGTGGTCATCACGATGATGCGGGACTTCTCCTGCCACACCATGCGCCAGAAATCCGACAGCGTGTTCGGCATCGGGCCCTGGGGTGCGGCATTCGGGGCTCGGGTGGCTGCGGCCGCCTGTGTTTGTTTGTGTCTGTTTGTGTCTGCCCTGTCTGTCTGTGTCCGCCCTGTCTGTCTGTGTCTGCTTTGTTTGTCTGTCTGTCTGTCTGTCTGTCTGTGTCTGCCCCATACATGCGCAACAGTCGGCCGAGTCGGCCGATCCGGCCGACCGATTTGGTGGCCAACCAAGGAAGTTGCAAAAATGCCCACCTGAAAAAACCCAAGTAGTAGTACTAAGTAGCTGGCGAGGCATTTTGGCTTTATAAAACAGTCATAGTTACTCCTGCCGTTTACCCAACTTTGCGTTAATTTTGCTTTCGGGTTTTTTTTACATGTAAGTCGCATTTTTGGCCAAAAACTACGTCGCATTTTTGTTAAAACTAAGTCGCATGGCTGACCGAATTTTGGAGGTTGCGCATGTGTGGTCTGCCCTGCCTGTCTGCGCTCTCTGTCTGTTTGTTTCTGCCCTGTTTGTCTGTTTGTGTCTGTCCTGTCTGTCTGTTTGTGTCTGCCCTCTCTGTCTGTTTGTGTCTGCCCTGTTTGTCTGTTTGTGTCTGTCCTGTCTGTCTGTTTGTGTTTGCCCTGTCTGTCTGTGTCTGCCCTGTTTGTCTGTGTCTGCTTTGTTTGTCTGTCTGTCTGTCTGTCTGTGCCTGCCTTATCTGTCTGTCTGTGTCTGCCCTGTACGTTCGTCTGTCTGTCTGCCCTGCCTGTCAGTTTGCCTGTTTGCCAGTATTCGTCTGCTAATCTGTTAGCATGTGTCTGCCCTGTCTGTCTGTCCATGTGTCTCAGTACCTGTCTGTCAGTCTTTGTGGGTCAGTACCGCCAGCCGCTCACCTGTGTGGCAATGTAGGTCCTGCAGCCGGGGAAGTGCACCTCGGGCTCGATGTAGTTGGCATTGATGTAGTCTCCGAATTCGGCATCGTCCGGCTCGCCCTGGCCGACGTCCTTGAGCTTGACACGGGTGCAGTCGTAAGGCAGGATGTTCTTGAACCGGTTCTTGGCCTTGTTCTCCGGCTTGCCTCCCTCGTCTCGTTTGTTCTCGCCCTGCGCTGTCTCGCGCTGCAGCTCCTCGAACTCCTCCCAGAAGCCGCTGTTCTGCTGCTCCAGTTCCTAGACGAGTGGAAGTGTTCGAGATGGTGATGATTGCGGGAGGATTTAAGGGGCAGATCGGGGAGTGGTTCAAAGGGATCGAAGGGACGGATTGGGAAGCGGATCAGGGAGCGGATTCAAGAGGCGGATCAGGGAGCAGATGGGGGAGCGGATCGAAGGGGCGGATCAGGGAGCGGATCAAATGGGCAGGTCAGGGAGAGGATCAAGGAGCGGATCAGTGAACAAACGGCACAGGATTAGCGAACACGCAAACCTGAATTCGCGATTCAATCTGGGCAGCAGTCATTCTGGTGGCATTGAAGGGCTGCTTGAGATGCACCACGGTGCCCGACTTGTCAACCATGGGAGTGCGCCGGTAGAATTCAATCAGCTCAGTCAGCTGTTTGAACTTCGTGCCGCCGCCGACATCGTAGCCAGTTTTCGGGTCGTAGTAGATGCGGATGTGCAGCACCTGCAGGTGGCGCGGGTCCTTGTTGGTGTCAGGGATTCCAGCCAGGGTCGCCGAATGACTTTTTAGTGGATTGGGTAGATTAGATGGTGCATTGGGTAGATTAGGTGGTGGATTGGTTAGATTAGATGGTGCATTGGGTAGATTAGGTGGTGGATTGGGTAGATTAGATGGTGCATTGGGTAGATTAGGTGGTGGATTGGTTAGATTAGATGGTGCATTGGGTAGATTAGGTGGTGGATTGGTTAGATTAGATGGTGCATTGGGTAGATTAGGTGGTGGATTGGTTAGATTAGATGGTGCATTGGGTAGATTAGGTGGTGGATTAGTTAGATTAGATGGTGGATTGGGTAGATTAGATGCGGATTGGTTAGATTAGATGGTGCATTGGGTAGATTAGGTGGTGGATTGGTTAGATTAGATGGTGCATTGGGTAGATTAGGTGGCGTATTAGGTAGATTAGATAGCGGATTGGGTAGATTAGGTGGCGGATTGGGTAGATTAGATGGCGAATTGGTTAGATGAGGTGGCGGATTGGTTAGATTAGATGGCGAATTGGTTAGATTAGATGGTGGATTGGTTAGATTAGATGGTGGATTGGTTAGATTAGATGGTGGATTGGGTAGATTAGGTGGCGAATTGGTTAGATCGGTCAGTGGACTACGAAGACCACGCCTTACCTGCAAGTTCTCAACCAGAACACACAGCACCAGAGCATTATCCTGATTAGTGGACGCTCGAACAAGAAAGCTGCCCTGCTTGCCCTTCTCCTTGAGCATTTTCTCGGCAATAATTCCTGTGATGTGCTTGTGAAACCAAGGCGTTGACAAGTTGCGCTGTTCGTGCACCTGAAGTGTCTTCTCGTCATTAATAAGAGGATATTTGAGTTCGATGACTCTGCCATTGGTCTCCTTGATAGTGCCCAGCCTGTTCATGTAGTGCTCCACAAGCTCTTGCAGTGTGGCGAACTTGTCTCCGCCATATAAATCGAAGAACTCTCCATTGCTTTGAATTTTCACGTGAGTCACCTGGTCGCCACGACGAACTGACAGGGTATAATCGCTGGCTTTAGACGAGCTGTGCCTAGCAAGAAAGCTGCCGTCCATGCCATGCTTCATCAGTAGACTCTCCGCTGCTGGGCCATTGATATTGTGGAACCATCTACATTGCAGGTATTGCAAACGGTTTTTAAAGGCGATATGTATCGAAATGAAGAAAAATATGCTTAAACAAGCATATTGATGGAAGTAAAAGTTACTAGAATACCTGAATTTAATGGATTGCAATTTTATTATTACATAACCTAATTTTGGATTATTTTAATGACATTTTTGGCATTAGAAAATTGACTAATTAACAACAAACAACAAATACAATGCAAAACAATATATTTTTGTCAAATAATGTCATGATTTTCCATATTGAAATGCTAGGAGGCCATCCTAGTAGTTACTTAGCAACATGGCATATTTTCTAGGGTGGCACTTTGAGCATTGTACTTGCTGCAATGCATAGTCTAGAGGTTTTTGGGAGATTATCTATGTGCTATTTATATGCCTAGACCCATAAAAACTACATTTAGTTCAAGCATTTTTTGTTTTTGCTATTGTTCTAATTATTAATTATTATTATAGATATTATAGACTATAATTATTAAAGAGTATTAATTATTTTTATATTATTATTTTTTAGATGAGCCCTTAACCAAAAAGCAACCTTCAATAAGGATGTCAATTTATAAAAAAACCTTAAAGGAATTAAAAATTAAAAAACACACGGTTGCTTAACAAATACATGTCATTTACAAGCAATTTAGAACAAAAAGCTATGCATTATATATATACTAGGGACCTCAATACATGCTGTGATATATTTGTTGGACATTGTCAAAGTCTTATGACAATCAAGGACCTTTTTTGTATTGCAGCAATACAAGACCCTTTCTAGCATTACAACATTTGGTCTTTTGTACACCAACAGCTACACCATACACTGGCTCTATGGAAAAATTTTTATATATTGTTCTGTATGCTGTATATTTTATGCTGACCATTTTTTGTATATTACATTATATGCTAGAATTTTCTGGCATATATATAAGATTTGGGAGTAGAGCACAAACATAAATATATACTTATACTTATACTTATTATTTTATATTTATGGCAAGTATAACATATTCAATGATAAAAAAGACAAGTTATTAATAAATAAAGTAGGCATTTTATATGCCACACTATAGTTTTTACTAATATTTCAGTCTCAAAAATGCTTATATAATGGAATTTTCTAGTATATATCATATATTTAAATTAGGATTGGGACTAGATATACTAATACTAGCCTATATAAGTGTAAACATTCATACTTTTTATATTCTTACAGTCAATAATATTGAATATTTTGGCTTCTAGCGCTCAACAATAATATTCATATTTGCTCTTGTAGAGTGTTTCCACATTATTTTGTTTTATGATCCCCATTCCTAGGCATTTTTATTATACGATCCCCATGTAAAATATGCAGTTTCAATTGATGTCTATTTGAAGTGGAGTTCAACCAAAATGAGGCATCAAACAAAGCCTCAACAAGATTCTTGGCAAGAGTAAAGACATCTCTATATTCACTTTTATTATACAATCATTCAAATGATTGTATAACAAAAGTGTCATGTTCTATAAGACAAATGTAAGGATCATAAAAAAAGAATGCCAGAGTTTCAAACTATGCCATGGCCGAATTGGCTATGGCATAGTTTGGCCAAAGAGTAAGTTAGCATAGAGTGCATCTATGGCTTTTACTAAAATGGCTTGAAGACAACATATCATTTTTGATTATCATACTATGATATAATTAAAAAATCTAAAATCCAGCTGGAATTGAAATACCTTTTACAAGCCCTCCCCTTTAATATTGATAATTGATCATAGTGATGTTATATTATTATCCATATACTAAAAATGGTCTGTCGGTATGTGTGTGTGTGTATGTGTGTGTGTGTGATCGATTTTAGCAAAAACGGCTCAACCGATTTTCTTCGAACTTGCACTGTTCGATCAGAAATTTTCCCGTGACAGTACATGCATCGTGGCTAAGAAATTGCTTGATGCTAAAGGGATTAAATATTCGAAAAACATGCTTTTTTGCAAAGGTCAAGCAGCTCTTTCGACTTGAAATGCATCGTAAGAATGCTAGCAGAAAAACTGACTGGTTGAATTCTGATTCTGAAATAGATTGCATCACAATACACTTTATTTATCGTCTGTGTACTGGCTGAATTTGACACTCAATTGAATTGCGTCACAGCTTTGAGTGTGAAAGCATAGCGCAGTACTGAATTTATATTACGTAACCATATTGTAAACTTTCATAGACACTGGTACTGACTTGCCTAAGAAATTGATTATGTCATAACTGCTTCGTGAGACTTTTTACTCTACCTGACTTGGTGTGAGTGTTGAATTATATAAGTGGTACAATATCACTGATAACTTCGATGAGAGCTAGCCTAGAGCTGAACAGACCAGACTGCTAATGCAGCGACCTAGGTTCGAATCTAAGTAGTTTAAAAGTAGTAGTGTAAATTTTTTTATTAAAAGGTTTTATTAAAGGACTAAATAAAAACACTTAGATTACTGCACTTGATAAGCCAAGGATTATTGCTATTAATAAACCAAGGACTACTGCACTCGATAAACCAAGGACTATTGCTCTTGGCAAACCAAGGATTACTGCACTCAAGAAGCCAAGGATTATTGCTATTAATAAACCAAGGATTACTGCACTTGGAAAACCAAGGATTACTGCACTCGATAAACCAAGGACTATTGCTCTTGGCAAACCAAGGATTACTGCACTCAAGAAGCCAAGGATTATTGCACTTGGAAAACCAAGGATTACTGCACTCGATAAACCAAGGACTATTGCTCTTGGCAAACCAAGGATTACTGCACTCAAGAAGCCAAGGATTATTGCTATTAATAAACCAAGGATTACTGCACTTGGAAAACCAAGGATTACTGCACTCGATAAACCAAGGACTATTGCTTTTGGCAAACCAAGGATTACTGCACTCAAGAAGCCAAGGATTATTGCACTTGGAAAACCAAGGATTACTGCACTCGATAAACCAAGGACTATTGCACTTGATAAACCAAGGATTATTGCACTTGATAGGCCAAGGATTACTGCACTTGATAAACCAAGGATTATTGCACTTGATAGGCCAAAGATTACTGCGCTTGATAAACCAAGGATTATTGCACTTGATAAACCAAGGATTATTGCACTTGATAAGCCAAGGATTACTGCGCTTGATAAACCAAGGATTATTGCACTTGATAAACAAAGGATTATTGCACTTGATAAACAAAGGATTATTGCACTTGATAAACAAAGGATTATTGCACTTGATAAACCAAGGATTATTGCACTTGATAAGCCAAGGATTATTGCACTTGATAAGCCATGGATTATTGCACTTGATAGTAAAGAATGTTGCACTTGATAAGCCAAGGATTAATGCACTGGATTATTCAAGGATTATTGATATTAATAAACCAAGGACTACTCCACTCGATAAACCAAGGATTATTGCTCTTAATAAACCAAGGATTACTGCACTTGGAAAACTAAGGATTACTGCACTCGATAAACCAAAGACTATTGCACTTGATAAACCAAGGATTATTGCACTTGATAGGCCAAGGATTACTGCACTTGATAAACCAAGGATTATTGCACTTGATAGGCCAAAAATTACTGCGCTTGATAAACCAAGGATTATTGCACTTGATAAACCAAGGATTATTGCACTTGATAAGCCAAGGATTATTGCACTTGATAAACCAATGATTATTGCAGTTGATAAGCCAAGGATTATTGCATCTGATAAACCAAAGATTATTGCACTTGATAAACCAAGGATTATTGCACTTGATAAACAAAGGATTATTGCACTTGATAGGCCAAAGATTACTGCACTTGATAAACCAAGGATTATTGCACTTGATAAACCAAGGATTATTGCACTTGATAAGCCAAGGATTATTGCACTTGATAAACCAAGGATTATTGCAGTTGATAAGCCAAGGATTATTGCATCTGATAAACCAAGGATTATTGCACTTGATAAACCAAGGATTATTGCACTTGATAAACCAAGGATTATTGCACTTGATAAACCAAGGATTATTGCTCTTGGCAAACCAAGGATTACTGCACTCGATAAGCCAAGGATTATTGCTCTTAATAAACCAAGGATTACTGCACTTGGAAAACTAAGGATTACTGCACTCAATAAACTAAGGATTATTGCTCTTGGCAAACCAAGGATTATTGCACTTGATAGGCCAAGGATTACTGCACTTGATAAACCAAGGATTATTGCACTTGATAAACCAAGGATTATTGCACTTGATAAGCCAAGGAATATTGCACTTGATAGGCCAAGGATTACTGCGCTTGATAAACCAAGGATTATTGCACTTGATAAACCAAGGATTATTGCACTTGATAAACCAAGGATTATTACACTTGATAAACCAAGGATTATTACACTTGATAAACCAAGGATTATTGCACTTGATAAACCAAGGACACTCAAGAAGCCAAGGATTATTGCACTTGGAAAACCAAGGATTACTGCACTCGATAAACCAAGGACTATTGCTCTTGGCAAACCAAGGATTACTGCACTCAAGAAGCCAAGGATTATTGCTATTAATAAACCAAGGATTACTGCACTTGGAAAACCAAGGATTACTGCACTCGATAAACCAAGGACTATTGCTTTTGGCAAACCAAGGATTACTGCACTCAAGAAGCCAAGGATTATTGCACTTGGAAAACCAAGGATTACTGCACTCGATAAACCAAGGACTATTGCACTTGATAAACCAAGGATTATTGCACTTGATAGGCCAAGGATTACTGCACTTGATAAACCAAGGATTATTGCACTTGATAGGCCAAAGATTACTGCGCTTGATAAACCAAGGATTATTGCACTTGATAAACCAAGGATTATTGCACTTGATAAGCCAAGGATTACTGCGCTTGATAAACCAAGGATTATTGCACTTGATAAACAAAGGATTATTGCACTTGATAAACAAAGGATTATTGCACTTGATAAACAAAGGATTATTGCACTTGATAAACCAAGGATTATTGCACTTGATAAGCCAAGGATTATTGCACTTGATAAGCCATGGATTATTGCACTTGATAGTAAAGAATGTTGCACTTGATAAGCCAAGGATTAATGCACTGGATTATTCAAGGATTATTGATATTAATAAACCAAGGACTACTCCACTCGATAAACCAAGGATTATTGCTCTTAATAAACCAAGGATTACTGCACTTGGAAAACTAAGGATTACTGCACTCGATAAACCAAAGACTATTGCACTTGATAAACCAAGGATTATTGCACTTGATAGGCCAAGGATTACTGCACTTGATAAACCAAGGATTATTGCACTTGATAGGCCAAAAATTACTGCGCTTGATAAACCAAGGATTATTGCACTTGATAAACCAAGGATTATTGCACTTGATAAGCCAAGGATTATTGCACTTGATAAACCAATGATTATTGCAGTTGATAAGCCAAGGATTATTGCATCTGATAAACCAAAGATTATTGCACTTGATAAACCAAGGATTATTGCACTTGATAAACAAAGGATTATTGCACTTGATAGGCCAAAGATTACTGCACTTGATAAACCAAGGATTATTGCACTTGATAAACCAAGGATTATTGCACTTGATAAGCCAAGGATTATTGCACTTGATAAACCAAGGATTATTGCAGTTGATAAGCCAAGGATTATTGCATCTGATAAACCAAGGATTATTGCACTTGATAAACCAAGGATTATTGCACTTGATAAACCAAGGATTATTGCACTTGATAAACCAAGGATTATTGCTCTTGGCAAACCAAGGATTACTGCACTCGATAAGCCAAGGATTATTGCTCTTAATAAACCAAGGATTACTGCACTTGGAAAACTAAGGATTACTGCACTCAATAAACTAAGGATTATTGCTCTTGGCAAACCAAGGATTATTGCACTTGATAGGCCAAGGATTACTGCACTTGATAAACCAAGGATTATTGCACTTGATAAACCAAGGATTATTGCACTTGATAAGCCAAGGAATATTGCACTTGATAGGCCAAGGATTACTGCGCTTGATAAACCAAGGATTATTGCACTTGATAAACCAAGGATTATTGCACTTGATAAACCAAGGATTATTACACTTGATAAACCAAGGATTATTACACTTGATAAACCAAGGATTATTGCACTTGATAAACCAAGGACACTCAAGAAGCCAAGGATTATTGCACTTGGAAAACCAAGGATTACTGCACTCGATAAACCAAGGACTATTGCTCTTGGCAAACCAAGGATTACTGCACTCAAGAAGCCAAGGATTATTGCTATTAATAAACCAAGGATTACTGCACTTGGAAAACCAAGGATTACTGCACTCGATAAACCAAGGACTATTGCTTTTGGCAAACCAAGGATTACTGCACTCAAGAAGCCAAGGATTATTGCACTTGGAAAACCAAGGATTACTGCACTCGATAAACCAAGGACTATTGCACTTGATAAACCAAGGAATATTGCACTTGATAGGCCAAGGATTACTGCACTTGATAAACCAAGGATTATTGCACTTGATAGGCCAAAGATTACTGCGCTTGATAAACCAAGGATTATTGCACTTGATAAACCAAGGATTATTGCACTTGATAAGCCAAGGATTACTGCGCTTGATAAACCAAGGATTATTGCACTTGATAAACAAAGGATTATTGCACTTGATAAACAAAGGATTATTGCACTTGATAAACAAAGGATTATTGCACTTGATAAACCAAGGATTATTGCACTTGATAAGCCAAGGATTATTGCACTTGATAAGCCATGGATTATTGCACTTGATAGTAAAGAATGTTGCACTTGATAAGCCAAGGATTAATGCACTGGATTATTCAAGGATTATTGATATTAATAAACCAAGGACTACTCCACTCGATAAACCAAGGATTATTGCTCTTAATAAACCAAGGATTACTGCACTTGGAAAACTAAGGATTACTGCACTCGATAAACCAAAGACTATTGCACTTGATAAACCAAGGATTATTGCACTTGATAGGCCAAGGATTACTGCACTTGATAAACCAAGGATTATTGCACTTGATAGGCCAAAAATTACTGCGCTTGATAAACCAAGGATTATTGCACTTGATAAACCAAGGATTATTGCACTTGATAAGCCAAGGATTATTGCACTTGATAAACCAATGATTATTGCAGTTGATAAGCCAAGGATTATTGCATCTGATAAACCAAAGATTATTGCACTTGATAAACCAAGGATTATTGCACTTGATAAACAAAGGATTATTGCACTTGATAGGCCAAAGATTACTGCACTTGATAAACCAAGGATTATTGCACTTGATAAACCAAGGATTATTGCACTTGATAAGCCAAGGATTATTGCACTTGATAAACCAAGGATTATTGCAGTTGATAAGCCAAGGATTATTGCATCTGATAAACCAAGGATTATTGCACTTGATAAACCAAGGATTATTGCACTTGATAAACCAAGGATTATTGCACTTGATAAACCAAGGATTATTGCTCTTGGCAAACCAAGGATTACTGCACTCGATAAGCCAAGGATTATTGCTCTTAATAAACCAAGGATTACTGCACTTGGAAAACTAAGGATTACTGCACTCAATAAACTAAGGATTATTGCTCTTGGCAAACCAAGGATTATTGCACTTGATAGGCCAAGGATTACTGCACTTGATAAACCAAGGATTATTGCACTTGATAAACCAAGGATTATTGCACTTGATAAGCCAAGGAATATTGCACTTGATAGGCCAAGGATTACTGCGCTTGATAAACCAAGGATTATTGCACTTGATAAACCAAGGATTA
The DNA here is from genome assembly GCA_002269645.1 of Macrostomum lignano. Classification (NCBI taxonomy): domain Eukaryota; kingdom Metazoa; phylum Platyhelminthes; family Macrostomidae; genus Macrostomum; species Macrostomum lignano. The sequence goes on along the minus strand of NIVC01000522.1, from coordinate 336,983 downwards.
TTGCACTTGATAAACCAAGGATTATTACACTTGATAAACCAAGGATTATTACACTTGATAAACCAAGGATTATTGCACTTGATAAACCAAGGACACTCAAGAAGCCAAGGATTATTGCACTTGGAAAACCAAGGATTACTGCACTCGATAAACCAAGGACTATTGCTCTTGGCAAACCAAGGATTACTGCACTCAAGAAGCCAAGGATTATTGCTATTAATAAACCAAGGATTACTGCACTTGGAAAACCAAGGATTACTGCACTCGATAAACCAAGGACTATTGCTTTTGGCAAACCAAGGATTACTGCACTCAAGAAGCCAAGGATTATTGCACTTGGAAAACCAAGGATTACTGCACTCGATAAACCAAGGACTATTGCACTTGATAAACCAAGGAATATTGCACTTGATAGGCCAAGGATTACTGCACTTGATAAACCAAGGATTATTGCACTTGATAGGCCAAAGATTACTGCGCTTGATAAACCAAGGATTATTGCACTTGATAAACCAAGGATTATTGCACTTGATAAGCCAAGGATTACTGCGCTTGATAAACCAAGGATTATTGCACTTGATAAACAAAGGATTATTGCACTTGATAAACAAAGGATTATTGCACTTGATAAACAAAGGATTATTGCACTTGATAAACCAAGGATTATTGCACTTGATAAGCCAAGGATTATTGCACTTGATAAGCCATGGATTATTGCACTTGATAGTAAAGAATGTTGCACTTGATAAGCCAAGGATTAATGCACTGGATTATTCAAGGATTATTGATATTAATAAACCAAGGACTACTCCACTCGATAAACCAAGGATTATTGCTCTTAATAAACCAAGGATTACTGCACTTGGAAAACTAAGGATTACTGCACTCGATAAACCAAAGACTATTGCACTTGATAAACCAAGGATTATTGCACTTGATAGGCCAAGGATTACTGCACTTGATAAACCAAGGATTATTGCACTTGATAGGCCAAAAATTACTGCGCTTGATAAACCAAGGATTATTGCACTTGATAAACCAAGGATTATTGCACTTGATAAGCCAAGGATTATTGCACTTGATAAACCAATGATTATTGCAGTTGATAAGCCAAGGATTATTGCATCTGATAAACCAAAGATTATTGCACTTGATAAACCAAGGATTATTGCACTTGATAAACAAAGGATTATTGCACTTGATAGGCCAAAGATTACTGCACTTGATAAACCAAGGATTATTGCACTTGATAAACCAAGGATTATTGCACTTGATAAGCCAAGGATTATTGCACTTGATAAACCAAGGATTATTGCAGTTGATAAGCCAAGGATTATTGCATCTGATAAACCAAGGATTATTGCACTTGATAAACCAAGGATTATTGCACTTGATAAACCAAGGATTATTGCACTTGATAAACCAAGGATTATTGCTCTTGGCAAACCAAGGATTACTGCACTCGATAAGCCAAGGATTATTGCTCTTAATAAACCAAGGATTACTGCACTTGGAAAACTAAGGATTACTGCACTCAATAAACTAAGGATTATTGCTCTTGGCAAACCAAGGATTATTGCACTTGATAGGCCAAGGATTACTGCACTTGATAAACCAAGGATTATTGCACTTGATAAACCAAGGATTATTGCACTTGATAAGCCAAGGAATATTGCACTTGATAGGCCAAGGATTACTGCGCTTGATAAACCAAGGATTATTGCACTTGATAAACCAAGGATTATTGCACTTGATAAACCAAGGATTATTACACTTGATAAACCAAGGATTATTACACTTGATAAACCAAGGATTATTGCACTTGATAAACCAAGGATTATTGCACTTGATAGGCCAAGGATTACTGCACTTGATAAACCAAGGATTATTGCACTTGATAGGCCAAAGATTACTGCGCTTGATAAACCAAGGATTATTGCAGTTGATAAGCCAAGGATTATTGCACTTGATAAACCAAGGATTATTTCACTTGATAAACCAAGGATTATTGCACTTGATAAACAAATATTGCACTTGATAAACCAAGGATTATTGCACCTGATAAGCCAAGGATTACTGCGCTAGATAAACCAAGGATTATTGCACTTAATAAACCAAGGATTATTGCACTTAATAAACCAAGGATTATTGCACTTGATAAACCAAGGATTATTGCACTTGATAAACAAAGGATTATTGCACTTGATAAACCAAGGATTATTGCACTTTATAAGCCAAAGATTACTGCACTTGATAAACCAAGGATTATTGCACTTGATAAACCAAGGATTATTGCACTTGATTAATCAAGGATTATTGCTATTAATAAACCAAGGATTATTGCACTAGCTGAGAAGCTGATTACTGCGCTGTCTAAAAAAGAGATTATTGCGCTCGCTGAGACGTGGATTGTTGCACAACCTGAGAAAGCGATTATTGCATTAGCGGAAGTAACATTTGCACTAGCTACTTGCTGTCTCGTGGATGCTTGCTCTCGAGGGGGGATACTTGCTATTTGGGAGAGGGGTACTGGCTACATGCATGGGATTCTTTCTATCCAGGGATGCTTGCTATTCAGGGATTCTTGCTATCTGCAGGATGCTTGCTATTTAGGGATTCTTGCTATCTGCAGGATGCTTGCTATCTGGGTGGATGCTTCTATAATATCTGGGGGGTGCTTGCTATCTGCAGAATGCTTCTATAATATCTGGGGGTGCTTGCTATCTGCAGAATGCTTGCTATCTGGGTGGATGCTTCTATAATATCTGGGGGTTGCTTGCTAATCTGCAGATGCTTGCTATCTGTGGTGATTCTTGCTATGAGCATTAGAGGATGCTTGCTATCTGCGATTGTTCACTTTTGGAGGGGGTTGCTTGCTGTCTTGGGAATATTTTCTATTTAGGGAAACGATATTTTGTTGACTGTTTGTTAATTTTAGAGAAAAAGTGATTTTTTAATTTTGCAAACATCTTAGTCCGTGACAATTTTACACGAATAAGGTGATTTTTAAAATGTGAAGAAGGAGTTAGTGTTTAAGAAAATGTGTTTTTTTATTGTTTTCCATGAACTATTTTTGCTCCTTTCTTATTGGGCGCCCCGAAGGGGGGCCGCACTAGATTGCTAGTTACATATCTATTATCTATGTGCTTTAAAAGGACTCTTGATACTAATAGTAATAATACTTATATTATTTTAAACTTAAGTTAAGCCTACAAATTATTCATGTCGTAGTTAAACTCAACATAGCTAAACTCAATTAGCTAACCTTAATATTTATAATTACAACAAACTTCCTTACTTAGATGATGACACATCATTCGACTTGTGTGGAGGGTTGCTGTGTACTTGTGATGCCATAATACTAAATGTTTGCTTTGAAAAGACAGCAAAACAAATTGACAGTTTAGAAGTGATTAGTAAGATACTCAAGTCGTAACAGTCGCTGTTGTAATAGTTAAGTCGTGAAAAATTAACGAAAATACGCGAGCAGTCTTCTCATCCTGAAATCCTAGACGTAAATTATTATAATCTGACACTAAATTGTAATGTCGCGATAAAAGTTGTTACTTAAAACAAAATTTTAAACTTTGAAAACCCATTTAACAAGAAAGAGATTTATCATTACTGACTAAGTTTTTTATTTGTTTTGAGACTAATTTAGTTTATAAAAAAAATTAAAGAGTTTTAAAGATACTGGTTGCTATCATAAGGCTGAAATTATTTGAGTAAAAAATATACCTTCATTTTTTACAACGCAACTGAAGTTGTTTAGACTAGACAGCAGATTTGGTGCGACTTACTAGGTCAGAAATGGCAAGGAAAAAGCAAGAAATAGCCCTTCAAAAGGAGCTTAACACGCAAGAAGAATGGGACGACGCAATGACGAAGGAAGGTCTTTTGATTGTTGACATTTACCAAGACTGGTGTGGTCCTTGTAAGTCGATCGTTAGCCACTTTAGAAGAATAAAGAACGAGTCCGGTGAAGATCTTCTTAATTTTGCTGTTGCGAAAGCCGACACAATCGATAGCTTGGATAGGTACAGAGGCAAATGCAAGCCATGCTTTCTATTCTACGGATCAGGAACGTTAGTAGAAGTCATTCGCGGAGTCAATCCCCCAGTGCTGGAGAAGAAGATCAAGGCTCATTTGACCAACGAACTCAACGTACTGAAGGGCGAACCAGGTGCCGAGCGAGTAGAAATCAGAGATCCAGAGTTTAAGCACCTTGATGAAGCTGAGCGACTGGCTAAGCAGAAAGCGGACGAGGAAGAGGAGGAAGAAGAACTCGAGAGAGAAGTCACGGTTGTGCTCATTAAGCCTGATGCGCAACACAGGATTGACGAAATCATGCAGAGACTGGAGGAACGAGGAATCGAAATCCTAGAACAGCAAAAGCGAAAACTCACTGACGAAGAGGCCAGGGACTTTTATCGACACTTGGAGGACCAGGAATGGTTCGAGCAGATGATCACCTACATGACGACTGACGAATCCACGGTGTTGGTCATCAGCAAAGGCAACTCTGGTATCATCTCGGAATTCCGTGAAATTCTCGGTCCAGCCAATGTTGAAGAGGCGAAGGAGACTCAGCCGGAAAGCTTGCGAGCCATGTTCGGCTCAGAGTCATATAAGAATGCCATTCACGCTGCCGACTCTGGTGAAAAGGCAGCGAAGGAGCTGGAGTTCTTCTTCCCCGAGTTCAAGGTTCCGACTTTTAAAGTTCAGAAAGCCAAGAAGGAGAAGCGCAAAGAGATCGAAAAAACAGTTGCGCTCATTCGGCCTGACGCCTTCATGGAGTTCAAGGACGAAATCTTGGCCAAGATCAAGGAGGCCGGCTTCGCCATCGCGCTGAGAAAGGAGGTCCAACTGACCAGGGAGCAAGCGGAAGAGTTCTACTCGGAGAAGAAGGACAGTCCGTTCTTCCCGGAGCTCATCACCAGGATGACCAATGGCCCTGTGCTGGCGCTGGCGCTCGCTAAGGAGGACGCCATCAAGGAGTGGCGCAACGCTCTCGGCGAGAAGGACCCCAAGGAGGCCAAGCAGACGCATCCGCAGAGCCTCCGAGCGATGTACTCAAAAGAGGAAATTCAGATCAACCTGCTGCACGGCTCGGACTCGTTCAACTCGGCCAAGAAGGAGCTGGACTTCTTCTTCCCGGTCGAGCAGACCCTGGTGGTGATCAAGCCGGACGCATACGAGAACCGTCGCGAAATCATTCAGAAAGCCAAAGAGGCCGAATTCCGAATTGCAGCACGCAAGGAGCTGGTGCTCAGTGACGAGATGGCGCGCGAGTTCTACAAGAGCCACGCCGAGAAGGAGTACTTCGAAGAGCTGGTGGCTCATATGACCAGCGGCAAGTCGATCTTCCTCGTGCTCTCCCGCAACGATGCCATTCAGGGCTGGCGAGAGTTGATGGGCCTGCCGGATCCGACCCAGGCCCTGGACAACGACCACTCCATCCGGTCAATCTTCGGCAAGGACATCAAAGCCAACGCTGTACACGGTTCGAGCAGCAAAGAGCACGCGGCGGCTTCAATCCGTTTGATCTTCGGTGAAATACAGTTCGACCACGATGGTAAACGAGTTCCAGGAACGGGCGACCTGACAGAAGAAGACGAGCTGGAGACCACTGAGGATGAAGAAGCCGAAGGGGAGATGCGCGGTCCGAATGGCGAGATCGTTCGAACGGACGCTCAAGCTGCTCAAAAATCTGACGAGGAGGAAGGCGAAGGCGGCGACCACGAGCGAGAGCATGAACACGAAGATCAAGAGGGTGAGCACGGGGAAGGTGAACAACACGATCAAGGAGAGCACAAGGATGAGCATCACGAGGAACAGAAAGAAGAGCAGCATGAAGAGCAGAAGGAAGAGCAGGAAGAAGAGCAGAAGGAAGAGCAGAAGGAAGAGCAGGAAGCAGAGCAGAAGGAAGAGCAGAAAGAAGAGCAGAAGGAAGAGCAGCAGGAAGAGCAGCAGGAAGAGCAGAAGGAAGAGCAGAAGGAAGAGCAGAAGGAAGAGCAGAAGGAAGAGCAGCAGGAAGAGCAGCAGGAAGAGCAGCAGGAAGAGCAGAAGGAAGAGCAGAAGGAAGAGCAGCAGGAAGAGCAGAAGGAAGAGCAGCAGGAAGAGCAGCATGAAGAGCAAAAGGAAGAGCAGAAGGAAGAGCAGAAGGAAGAGCAGAAGGAAGAGCAGAAGGAAGAGCAGAAGGAAGAGCAGAAGGAAGAGCAGAACGAATCGCAGAAAGAAGAACAAAAGGACGAACAAAAGGACGAGCCGAAAGAAGAGCAAAAGGACGACGGGTCGAAGGATGGGCAGAAAGACGGAGAACAACCAACAGCATAAAATGAATAATCGAAATATGCACAAAGCTTTTTGTATTACAACAAACTTTTTAAATTGCCTACTTCTGGTTCGAAACAAAATTTATTCTTGCTGATGCTCTGAAAAGTTTTAACGTTGCTAAAAAATGCGTGCGTATGTCATGCCCTTAAATGTCTGAATTTTCTATTTCCTATGATGCGTACATTTCGCGGTGACTTTGACTACAATTTACCGATTTATTTATTTCGTTATTGCTTCAAATTGCTTTTGTCGTGCTAAGAACAATTTTAAAGAGGACTGCGATAAAAAAATAAACATTTGATTTTCATAAGTTACGAGTATTATAGTTAATAGTAAAACATTTTTGTTATTTTGAACCGTGTCTCGAAAGTTCCGTCGACAAAAGCAGAGGGTTTATCATGCGCTGATACTCGTACACATTTACATACATATGAAAAAAATCTGTGTATGAAAAAGATGAACTGTTGATATTTACAATTAGCTATTTGCAAATTCCAGCTTCTAACAAAATAAAATAAAAATTTGTGATTTAAACTAGCTTACTAGTTATTCTATTCCAAGAATCAAATCTATATTTAAATCGTACCTAACTTATCCTCTACAGGTATAATTAAATTCTGCAAATATATTCTCTGCAGTCATGGTAAATAGTAAGTTTCTTTTTGCAGAAGAAACCAAAAATGAATACAGTTCGTAATAAAAACCATTTCTATGAACTTTTACTAAAATAAATTATACACATGTATATGAAGGCATGCTTATAGTTTAACAAAATGAAAAATACAAATTGAGCAATAAGTTTGAAGTTTAAATAATCAACAATGTATAGCATTAAAACAAAAAACTCTGGGAGTTTTTTTTTGTTAGTCTACTAATGTTATAACTCTTTGTTGCATTTGTTAACTTGATTCCGTATCTTACAACAGATACGCAGCTAGCAAGGACAGACCTTTAAATTAGTCTACAAATCTTGCATGAATTCTTATCTGTTAAAGCTAGGCTCGAAATTAATCCAATGAAAAATTTCATGTTTTAAATTTCCGGTGTTAGGACCAGACGTGACTTTTCATTTTGATTTTAAGTAGGTTTCTCCAGTAAGAATTGCATATTTATTTTGCAATCGTAGCCGGAAAATCAATACTTTGTTTCTTATTATTTTACGCGAATAATTTGTTAAAGTCTTCTTCTTACCCACAATGAATCAACGAGTCGCAGGCTTCTCCCCGTCCGTCTCCCGATCCGTTAGGTCAGTTTTGCTTGTTCTATCGAAAGGTTTCGGAAACAGAATTTTGACGGCCAATTCCGATGAGCTGCTAATCCTAACCGGATGGAAAGTGCAGCACAGGTTGCGGTGGATTATCATGATAGCGCCAGTTACAGGCCTGTCGTCAACTTTAGAAGACGAATGGAATGAAATGAGCGCACTGTTGGGGCCCTCAACGGTGGGGCAGCGTTGGCCAATCCAGTCAATGTCGCCCGTTTTTACCACTGCAACGAGGCCGTTCCACTGCAGGAACAGTCGAAGGTTTCGGTACTCTGCAATTTTGGGTTTGGGGTTTGGTTTTTGTCGTTCCACTCGATTCTCTCACCCCTCTCAACTATCACGTCGTTGTGTGCCTGCCTCAATACTTCTCTTTCCTCCCTCTATCTTAACCCTCTATCCTCCCTCTATCCTCCCTCTATCCTCCCTCTATCCTCCCTCTATCCTCTCTCTATCCTCCCTCTATCCTCCCTCTATCCTCCTATCCTCCCTCTATCCTCCCTCTATCCTCCCTCATCCTCCCTCTATCCACCATCTATCCTCCCTCTATCCTCCCTCTTTCCTTCCTCTTTCCTCCTCCTATCCCCCCTCTATCCCCCTCTATCCCCCCTCTATCCCCTCAATACTCCCTCAATCGTCCCTCTATCCTCCCTCTATCCTCCCTCTTTCCTCCCTCTTTCCTCCTCCTATCCCCCTCTATCCCCCCTCTATCCCCCTCTATCCCCCCTCTATCCCCCCTCTATCCTCCCTCTATCCTTCTTCTATCCTTCCTCTATCCTCCCAGCTCACCCTCAATCTCCAGCTCCCTATCCCAGTCCTGGAAGCGCAGCAGAGTCTCAGTGCTCAGCCTGTTCGGCAAGTAGGAGAGCCGGTTACTGGACTGGGAGCAAGTGGTCCTTGGCCTGTCCACAACCTCGTAGTCGATGAGAAATCCGCGAGACAAAGAGAGCGACGAGCAGGATAGAAAGTACACATCGCCAACCAGGGCGGCCAGTGGCAGGTATTTAAATAGCAGCACGAGGTCGCGATACAGGTATCCGCTGAACTGCTCACAGCCTGCGGTGAATTGATTGGAGGAAATGAAGCTTGTGATGGGGCGCCCTCTTTGTCGGCGCCTTCTCTGATGGCGCCTTCTATGTTGGCGCCTTTTATGTTGGCGCCAGTTTTATGTTTGGCGCCTTTTATGTTTGGCGCCTTTTATGTTTGGCACCTTTTTATGTTTGGCGCCTTTTATGTTTGGCACCTTTTATGTTTGGCACCTTTTATGTTTGGCGCCTTTTTATGTTTGGCGCCTTTTATGTTTGGCGCCTTTTTATGTTTGGCCCCTTTTTATGTTTGGCGCCTTTTATGTTTGGCGCCTTTTATGTTGGAAGCCAGTTTTATGTTTGGCGCCTTTTATGTTTGGCGCCTTTTATGTTGGCGCCAGTTTTTTGTTTGGCCCCTTTTTATGTTTGGCACCTTTTTATGTTTGACGCCTTTTTTGTTTGGCACCTTTTTATGTTTGCGCCTTCTATGTTTGGCACCTTTTTATGTTTGGCGCCTTTTATTTTTGGCGCCTTTTATGTTGGAAGCCAGTTTTATGTTTGGCGCCTTTTATGTTTGGCGCCTTTTTATGTTTGGCCCCTTTTTATGTTTGGCGCCTTTTTATGTTTGGCGCCTTTTATGTTTGGTGTCTTTTATGTTTGGCGCCTTTTATTTCGGCGCCTTTTATGTTGGCGCTGGTGATATCGCTGCTAACTCTTTCGCTGTTGGTGTTGGTGCATTCTTGAGAGAACACCCAAAATTGAATAAATAAATTTTTAGTTTAATACACATAAATTTACTTTTGTGGCTTGCGAAAATTGTATCGAACAAATGGCATGTTTGATTTTAAATTTAAATGTCATGCAGAAGTTAGTTTCCCTTTTTTTTAAAGTAATTACATGTATATGAATGAAAGGAATAAACATGATTAAAACAAGTTCAGATCCAGTTAAAAAATAGGTTTACTCCCTCTATTCCCTCTATCCTCCCTCCATCCTTCCTTTATCCTTCCTTTGTACTCCCTCTATCCTCTGTCTCTCCTCTCTACTCTATCCTCTCTCTATCCTCTCTCTATCCTCTCTCTATCCTCCCTCTATCCTCTCTCTATCCTCCCTCTATCCTCTCTCTATCCTCTCTCTTTCCTCCCTCTATCCTCCCTTTATCCTCCCTCTATCCTCTCTCTATCCTCCCTTTATCCTCCCTCTATCCTCCCTCTATCCTCTCTCTATCCTCTCTCTATCCTCCCTCTATCCTCCCTCTATCCTCTCTCTATCCTCTCTCTATCCTCCCTCTATCCTCCCTCTATCCTTCCTCTATCCTCTCTCTATCCTCCCTCTATCCTCCCTCTATCCTCTCTCTATCCTCTCTCTATCCTCTCTCTATCCACCCTCTATCCTTCCTCTATCCTACCTCTATCCTCCCTCTATTCTCCCTCTATCCTCCTCTTTCCTCCCTCTATCCTCCCTCTATCCTCCCTCTATCCTCCCTCCTTTCTCCCTCTATCCTCCCTCCTTTCTCCCTCTATCCTCCCTCCTTTCTCCCTCTATCCTCCCTCTTTTCTCCCTCTATCCTTTCTCTCCCTCTCTACTGCACGCTTCTTTCTACATTCCATGCTTCCTGAAAACAAGTCCCAGCTAAAAGCCGAGCACAGAGGAAGCAACTCACAGACGTCCATGAGCCCCATCTCAGCGGCGCAGTGCTCGCACTCGCTCAGGCCTCGCAGCACAATGATATTATTGGGGTAGACAATTTTAAACAGCAACAACATCTGCAGTACATTGAGCTGCACCTGGCCCTGCACGTTAACATACAAATAGTTGCCAAGGAACACGTAGGTGGTGCTGCTGGGCCAGCCGTACTGCCGGAAAATGGCCAACAGGTCTCCCAGGTTGCCGTGCAGCTTGCCAACAACTCTACAGCCGACGCTGGACTTCAACTCCAGCAGCGACGGCTCCAGACGAAGGATAGCAACGGTGCGTTTGACAATCTGGCTGAAATCCACGCTGGTCAGCATCTCGCCGTTGATGAGGCGCTCAGCTGACAGACCGGCCCATTCCTGACAGCTGCTCAAGGCGGTGCGAACCTTCATCGCTGACATTCTCGACTGTTAATGATTTCTTTTCCAGTTGATATATTGATTGGCTCTTGAAGCTGATTTTTAAACAATAATTATTGAAATTAATTCATTTTTGCTGCTTTGAAATTACCGGTAATTCAGAGCATACTTGCTGATTGCTATGAGGCCGGTTTTTACCATAGACTGTCGGTTCTGTTAGGTCAAAGACTGCTATAAATAGCGTCTATTTTTTACTAGTCCCGAGGGCAATGGTTCCCACGGACGGGGCTTTCTAAGAAATGATGTTTCTGCTAGGAAATTTTAACAAATAATTTGTTAGTGCCGACTTACGAATAATTACGCTTAATCTACAAAAATACATTTCTGCGTTACTGTCAGTAGTCCAGTGGGCGAAAAAATATGTAAAAAAGTATACTCAGCGGAAATTAGAAGATTAGGTGAGAAATTTAAAATGGGCCACCCTTTGAGCTGAGCAGGAATCTGCGCGTGACTGACGGGTTTACAGTCAACAAATAACTTTTAAAATTTTTATTTTAGCGGCATAAAAACAAACAATTGAATTTCAAGCAGATAAACAATAAGGTCACTTCCGAATCGACTCTGTACCAAAGTTCATTCCGTATTTTATATTTTTAATCTTTGCATGCAGAAATATGAGCAGATCTTCTAATAACGACATTCGATGAAAATATTCGGGTTTGGAGTGAAGTTGAAACAAATATAGATACCATTGAGCCGCTGCTATTTCTTAATTCTCTGGCGCATTTTTTGAAAATTATATGTTACTAATGGGATCAGTTTCGGGGTTATAAATCATACATAGCACAGTTAATGGCTTGATTTATTAGCTTTCGACCTACTCGTATCTTCTAATACAGAGTAACTTTTAATTTATGACTTATTTTAAGCCTCATCACATGAGACTGAAGTGTTGTTTTAAACTTTTAAACAAATTAAAAGTAAAATTTAAACAATAATTGAAACTAATTAAAACAAATGATTAATTGAACCAAAGTTAAACTTTAATTTAAACAATAACTTAAATAAATTAAAAATTAAACCTTAGAAACTAATTTAAACAAAAAAAAATATTTCAAATAATAATTAAAAAAATAAAAAATTGTGCAACTAATTTAAACAAAATTTAAACAATTAATTTCAACAAAAATAATTTAAATTGGTTCAAAATCAAGCGCCTCAAGCCTGGAAGACAAGTCTGATCCGTCTGGAGCGTCGCTGCTCTCCTTGATGCCGACCTGTCACCCCAGCAGCAACCAGGTGACTCGACCGCAGCGCCGACGCCTCAGCAGCCAGCACGTCGACAATCGGCGAACTGCGGCTTCTTGAATGCAGAAACTTCTCAGCGTCAACCTCCAATGATGGAGATGAAGCGCCAACCGCATGATTTGAGTTCGAGTACTGAGCAATCGACGAACGAAGTAAACCATTCTGACATGGGGGCGGCGGCGGCGGCGGCGGCGGCGGCGGCGGCGGCGGCGGCGGCGGCGGCGGAGGCGGAGGCGGCAGACTGCAGTGCTGATTCTCATCACCACCCAAGACAGTCTGAATTGGTCGAACATTGTCGTCGAATAGTTGATGCCGCTGCTGCTGCTGAAGATCAGCATCAACCTGAGCGAGTTGGCTCGGCTCCCGAGAGGTGTCTCTACGCCGTCGGCCATCCCGAAGGCGCCGTCTGATGGTCACGCAGCAGCAGGCGGCAGTCAGGGCAACGAAGGCCAACCCAATGGAGCCCAGAATGATTGGGTGGTAGGGCACCTCTTCGTGCTGCTTCTCCACTGATGCTGACTCGGCATCGGAGGCCACGTCTTCCGTTTCTAGGAAAGGTTGCCAGATTAACAAATTAACTCGTTGCGCTGAAGAATCTCATCTCATCCATGCAGACACTCACCCTAAAATCCTAATATAAAAATTTATAACCTGTAAGATTTGCATCGCCAGGAATCTCATCCATAAAAATCTCACTTCTTAGAAACTCGTTTCTAAAGCCTTTTTCAAGAATCTCACCACTAGAAATCTCATTATAGGAATCTTATCTCTAAAATGTCACCTTAAGAGTCTTTTCTTTGATTCCCAGAAATCTCAGCCTAAGAATCTTACCCTAGGAATCTCACCCTAAGAATCTCACCCTAAGAATCTCATCCTAAGAATCTCATCCTAAGAATCTCATCCTAAGAATCTCACCCTAATAATATCACCGTAAGAATCTGGCCCTAGGAATCTCACCCTAAGAATCCCACCCAAAGAATCTTACCCTAAGAATCGCATCCTAGAAATCTCACCCTAAGAATCGCATCCTAGAAATCTCACCCTAAGAATCGCATCCTAGAAATCTCACCCTAAGAATCGCATCCTAAGAATCTCACCCTAGAAATCTCACCTTGAGAATCTCATCCTAAGAATCCAACCCTAAGAATCTCATCCTAAGAATCTCATCCTAAGAATCTCACCCTAGAAATCTCATCCTAGGAAGGAATGTCACCGTAAGAATCTCACCCTAAGAATCTCACCCTAGAAATCTCATCCTAGGAAGGAATGTCACCGTGAGAATCTCATCCTAAGAATCTCCCCCTAAGAACATCCTTCAGCAAGTCTTGCATTCAGTAAGAAATTTCACCCTGCAAAGGCCAAACCTAAAGAATGAAACAACACAGCCAAAAATTTTCACTGGGAGCTGGAAACCGTTTTGATTGGCAAGGAGCTGATGACGAAGGAAAAGGACAGAAACAGGAGGATTTTTTTGTAAGGCTAAAGGCGGTCGGGCCGGTGTCGACATCTCAGGCTTTCAATAAAGCAGGTATTTTATTGTTGCAATTCTTGTCCGCGGGATTTGGAAGGCAAGGAGGTAGCGCAGCTGCAATTCTGTCCGTCCGTTTAGGCCGGTCAGAATCTTATTCCAGGTTTTTGATGTTTAGCATTGCAATGCAGTTTTCTCTGGGTTCACCTGGTAGATGCAGATAGAAGCTGGCGTGCTTTTTAATAATGATATTATTACGTGAACAACATTCTCAGGCCACGGGGAGTGACAGAGGAGTGACAGATGAGCAGAGACAGATGAGGAGTGACAGGTTAGGAGTGAGAGATGAGGAGTGACAGATGAGGAGTGACAGATAAGGAGTGACAGATAAGGAGTAACAGATAAGGAGTGACAGATGACCAGTGACAGATGAGGAGTGACAGGTTAGGAGTGACAGGTTAGGAGTGACAGGTTAGGAGTGAGAGATGAGCAGTGACAGGTTAGGAGTGACAGATAAGGAGTGACAGATGAGGAATGACAAATGAGGAGTAACAGATAAAGAGTGACAGATAAAGAGTGACAGATAAGGAGTGACAGATAAGGAGTGACAGATTATGAGTGACAAATTAGGAGTGACAGATAAAGAGTGACAGATAAAGAGTGACAGATAAGGAGTGACAGATAAGGAGAGACAGATAAGGAGTGACAGATAAGGAGTGACAAATTAAGAGTGACAGATGAAGAGTGACAAATAAGGAGTGACAGTGAAGTGACAGCTGAGGAGTGACAGATAAAGAGTGGCAAATGAAGAGTGACAAATGCGAAATGACAGGTTAGGAGTGACAGAAGAGAAGTGACAGGCAAATTGCATAATGAGTGACAAATGAAGAGTGAAAAAGGAGGAGTGCCAGAGTGACATGAGAAGTGACTGATTAGGAGTGACAGGAGGGGAGATCGGTGCAGACAATCGATTGACCTTATTTCATAGCCATTTAAATTTAAAGGTCAAAACTCGGAAAACAGCAGCATTAAAGCGGGCATCAGCACTGCAAAGTACATGATCAAGAATGCACAGACTTAGCGAATGTTTATAGCCTGAGCTGAATCAGACGATTTTAGTTCGTCAACAGACTGCGATTCTGCATAGCGGCGATCAATTACACGGCAATTCTCATTTGAAATTCCTATGTTGCACTTTCCGAGAGCATATGCAGTATATGCTGATTACTGGCAGAACTCGGCTCTGAGCTGCCTTCTCCGGCCACCCCACCCCATCAGATGTTTCCTGAGACCTGTCCGCGAGGAAGTGAAATGCAAATGAGAGCTGCGCAAACTCCCTGTGAGACTTGGGCTGAGGATGCCAGACTAGGTAAGCAGTGCGCACTTATCAGGCCGTCAGTGTTGGCCAATGCTTGAAATTCTGCTGAACTGAGCGAATATTGGCAACACAGGAGGGGGAGAGGAGGAGAGGGAGAGCAGGAGGGGGAGAGCAGGAGAGGGAGAGCAGGAGGGGGAGAGCAGGAGGGGGAGAGCAGGAGAGGGAGAGGAGGAGAGGGAGAGCAGGAGGGGAGAGCAGGAGAGGGAGAGGAGGAGAGGGAGAGCAGGAGGGGGAGAGCAGGAGGGGAGAGCAGAGAGGGAGAGCAGGAGGGGAGAGCAGGAGGGGAGAGCAGGAGAGGGAGAGCAGGAGGGGGAGAGCAGGAGAGGGAGAGCAGGAGAGGGAGAGCAGGAGGGGGAGAGCAGGAGGGGGAGAGTAGGAGAGGGAGAGCAGGAGGGGGAGAGCAGGAGGGGGAGAGCAGGAGAGGGAGAGCAGGAGGGGGAGAGCAGGAGGGGGAGAGCAGGAGGGGGAGAGCAGGAGGGGGAGAGCAGGAGGGGGAGAGCAGGAGGGGGAGAGTAGGAGAGGGAGAGCAGGAGGGGGAGAGCAGGAGGGGGAGAGCAGGAGGGGAGAGCAGGAGGGGAGAGCAGGAGGGGGAGAGCAGGAGGGGAGAGCAGGAGGGGGAGAGCAGGAGAGGGAGAGCAGGAGGGGGAGAGCAGGAGGGGGAGAGTAGGAGAGGGAGAGCAGGAGGGGGAGAGCAGGAGGGGGAGAGCAGGAGGGGGACAGCATGAAAAAGACAGGAAAAGCATCGGCAGCCACAGGGCAGCTGTAAACTACGATACTGAAAACGCACACATTTTCCTTCCTAGAGCTAAACTTCGCAGCAACTCTTGGAGTCTGGCAGTCGGGTACATGCGAATGTGCGGAGAAATATATTTCGAGTCTTTTAAAATATCCCATTTTAACCCTCTGCCGCATTGTCTGTCGCGAAAGAAAGGTTAAAAGATATCAAAGTGTAAGAAAAATTCGAAATGCGTCACCGAGTTTTAATTGCGAACTAGATTCAACTTTGGTCGCGGGAAAACTTCCCCACGGGAAATCAAGCTGAAGGGAGAGAGGATGCTTCCTTTTAGAGGAAAGCGGGTTGTACAAGCAGAAAAAATGTCGGATTGCTTCGATCCTGTTTTGCTGAAATTTTTGCCTCCAGTTTATACCCAAGTTCTGATGCGATGCTCAGTTGCTATGCTCAGTTGCTATGCTCAGTTGCTATGCTCAGTTGCTATGCTCAGTTGCTATGCTCAGTTGCTATGCTCAGTTGCTATGCTCAGTTGCTATGCTCAGTTGCTATGCTCAGTTGCTATGCTCAGCTGCTATGCTCAGCTGCTATGCTCAGTTGCTATGCTCAGTTGCTATGCTCAGTTGCTATGCTCAGTTGCTATGCTCAGCTGCTATGCTCAGTTGCTATGCTCAGTTGCTATGCTCAGTTGCTATGCTCAGTTGCTATGCTCAGTTGCTATGCTCAGTTGCTATGCTCAGTTGCTATGCTCAGTTGCTATGCTCAGTTGCTATGCTCCATCAGAAACGCGTCAAAGCTCACCCGGCGCCTCGTGACTGTGCGTCACGGATCGAACACAGTTGAGTTCGTCACTGCCATCCAAACAGTTGACGTGGCTGTTGCAGACCAGTCGGGAGTCGATGCAGTGCTCAGAGCCGCAGTCGAACTCTGTGCTCTCCTGACAGGTGCCTGCACGGGGTGCAATAGGACGAAATGGTGAGTTTCTAATAGGCAAGTGTGACAACATTGAAGTGTTTGGAAGGCGTGAAGGTGTGTGTCCCGGCAGGTAGTCTATTTGCAGGCAGATGGCAATTTTGCAAATTTACATGCCGAATGTACTTGTCAATCATGGCGTCTGGGTCGATATGAATCTTAGTGGCACTCGCTAGCATTTGCTGTGTCCTCTCCTGTGTCTCCTCCCTCTCTCTCCTGTGTCTCCTCCCTCTCTCTCCTGTGTCTCCTCCCTCTCTCTCCTGTGTCTCCTCCCTCCCTCTCTCTCCTGTGTCTCATCCCTCTCTCTCCTGTGTCTCCTCCCTCTCTCTCCTGTGTCTCCTCCCTCTCTCTCCTGTGTCTCCTCCCTCTCTCTCCTGTGTCTCCTCCCTCTCTCTCCTGTGTCTCATCCCTCTCTCCCGTGTCTCATCCCTCTCTCTCCTGTGTCTCCTCC